>JAAGAY010142281.1:0-14942 GCA_011801015.1 Ardeotis arabs
GTACTAATACCTACAACATTCAGGAATGTTGGTATGTTCATAGCAGCTCACTCTTGACTTACAGTCCTCACAGTTATTCCTTTAAAACTACTAGGAGACTCTCAGGAGTATTACAGATATTTAAAGTACAAATTCCACTATTATGCATAGCTGGATTCAGCTCTTAATCCCTAAGACACTTGAAACACAAGAAAATAATTCTTTACCTTCTTGTGTATCTCTTTCAGCGGAATGCCAGAGTTAAACAATTCTTTTTGTCTCTCTCCATTTCTTCTCGAATCCTTGTGCAGTCTTTGTCCTGTCTCAAGCAACGAGAGCAGTAGTTGCAAAGGGACTCCTGGTGTTATGAACAACTGTCACTCTACTTGAGAATAACAATAATAATCTAATACTCAGTGCCAAGAAAAATGCTCTGTAAATCTTTAGCAGTTACCTGAACTATTGCTTGGCTCTGAGCAGAACAATGTTTTGTTGGAGAAAGAAAAGTTACCACTAAGTTTTTAATTGCACATTAGTCTCCCACATAATTTGTTTTCCACTTCCTTGGTTCTTACTGAGATCAGTGCTCCGAGTCATATTTCATCCCCAAGTCTAGCATTTGCAGCGTGCAAGCCCTTCCAAGGAAGAGTTCCAAAAGCTTTCTGATGTTTTGGTCCTACGTGCTCACAGGCTGCCTTTAGCCCTTCTCCCAGTGCTCTTGGACAGCTTCCTCCTGAACAGAATCAAGATTTGCAGAGAACCTGCCATTGCCTAGGCAGCAGTCGGTGAAATCACACAGACGTGCATGCTGTTGAACAAAACGTTCCAACCGTTTAAAAAAAAAAGATAAAAAAGAAAAAAGCTAGCATCTAGTATGCTTTTTCCTCAGTTTCTTACTTCTCCCTACCCTGTAAAAAAATCTCAAGTTTTACAAGATAGCAGAACTTATGGAAAGACATGGAAAAGACATTACTAGTATAGTATTAAACACAGCGCAGTGTCTGTGCGCGTGTATTTATGCTTTTAAAGAGAAAAGCTAAAGGAATATTTTAAGAGTTAAGGGGAATACATTTCTAACGTTTTAGAATCAATTTAATTCCATTTCTTAAAAGATTCCTCTACACCTCACTTTTCTTCTTTTACCCCTTCTTTTCTTCCTTTTTCACTTCATTAAAAAAGCAAAACACAACACAAAGACAAAACCCCAAAGAACCTTCTGGAGGTTGCCTGAGGTACAAAATAAGCAAATAGAACATACTTTTTCTCCAAACCCTGCAAGATTTGGATGAGGAAGTGAATCTTTATTCTTTGTAAGTGACAGCAAACAGATGAGCAATTTTTGAAAGGGTAGCAGGAATAATCAAATAAATATGTTTGTCTAGTGTAGTGAATTTTATGTCCTATAAGGGCAAAAAAATGCAACAGGGCTTACCTGAAACTTTCTATTGCAGAGAAAAAGCAAACCCAGCAGAGAAAAAAAAAAATTATTTTAAAATCTATGGAATTTACCTCAGAATTTCAAGACTGCCTTTGTTTTGTTTTGTTTTGTTTTGTTTTTGTCCTCCTTTTTCCATCTCATTTCCCCTATCCAGTCTTACAGTCTTTGCAAAGATAAACTTAGTCTTTTACTTTTGGGACAGGGCCCTTATGAAGATTGCAGGTTCTCATGAACACATGTAAGATAAAGGTTTTAAAGTTAGTGTGTCGCTACTTTACCTTTTCCTGATCTCCAGGAATTCGTACAAATTACACATTTACCAGTTGTTCAAATGGACACTAAATCAATCATCTCATTCATTTTCTTAAGCCTCTTGGGAAACTATATATACTTATATAGTTCTTAAAACTAAAACTTCTTAAAACTTTGCTTGGAACTTTTCAGGTAAAAGCTCTGGAATTAAGAATTTGGAAAACAGCTGAAAATCAACAGTGAACAGAGGGAGACCCTGCTAAGCAAATCATCCTCAAGTCAAAAGGGCAAGGCCCTGCCTTTTTCACTCAGTTGCCAGCCTCAAACAACTGTTGACTGACAACTGTGGTATTTAGGTGTAAAGACTTAGGTTTTTTTGTCTGCTAAGTTCCTGTCCTTATTCATTGTTTCATTCATGGCAGATGTTGCTTCACATTTGGTGATGGATTTAAGAAAAAAAAATTTTTACGAAAAAAAAAGCGATACTGACAAATTACACTGAGGTGAAAAAAAGATGGTAAACAGAAGGATTTATAATCCAGTCAAAGAAAGAACTGTAGAATGGTGGAAGTCTACATATTAAAGTCCTCATACTTGTCTGCAAGAAAATTGCAATGGCTTCAAAGTGGCATATTGCAGTCATTCTCCTATTGTGTGGTCTCCTGTCCCGTGGCAAAACTAGTTTTGCTCTTTCTTTCACCAGATGCTCTGGTTTTCTGAGCTTGTTCCAGTGTCCTAAAAGGCCTTTCATATGTCTGTTTAATAACCCCCTCTTGGGTTATTAAACTCTGCAACTGCTTGGCCCCTGGTTCTAAACAAAACCAAACAAAAAAAATAATCTCTCCTCAAGCACTGTCAGTAAATTTAAGGAAATTAACTCCAACTCCACCAAAGAAGAGCATGTTCTCACTCTTGTGGTTTCGAATTTGAAAAGAAGAAATGTGTATCACCCTCTCTAGCTGGAAAGAGCAGAGAATGCAACCATAATCTCACCAAAGTAGAAGATTAGATTGCTACAACTGTCACTAGCAGCGTCCTGACTCAGCAACACATAAAGTCAGGCTGGGCTGTCAGCACTTACTGCAATATTTAAGGACATGCTTGAAAAAACTTTCATGTAAATCCTTTGTTGAAATGCAACCTAAGTACCGACAGACACATGAAGTTAGTATTTATGGCAACACTTCACTTAGTATATGTTTTTGTGAAAGACAATAGTAACGAAAAATGGGGTAAGGTTTATTATTTAAAAAATAATTATAAAGTAATTTCAGAAATGTGTTAAAGAACAAATGTATTAACAGTGTATTTCCCATCAGAACTCTGTCTTTCACAATATCCTCATAGCTTTCAGGGACAAGGAAAACATCTGGGGTGAAATTTTGTATTGTCTAAGAAATATGATTTATCTATTTAAAACAATTTATGCTACAGAGGTTAAATGCAATAGAAATAGTTCTATCAATTGGATTCTCCTTACAAAAAATATTAAAAGGTGTTTAATGAAACAGTGGAATGGTTATTAGTCTTAACTGTAAATAATCAATGGAAGAAAATTAAGCTCCTGCAGGTTTCCATTAAGAGAATTGTGTTGGTTATATTTCCACTTAACAATGAAAAAAGTAAACTAGGGTGTTTATAGTAGATACGTATAAAATGCCAGACACAACCACCTCTGGCTGATTCATAAAATCACAAGATAAAGTTCCAGTGCTTCCACCTAATAAAATGTTGCTGATGTCTGCTGAACCATTAAGTGTTCTATCAAGACATCAGTATGAGAGAAATTGTTCAGTATACGACCTGCTACGTGATAAGATAGAATCAGGTTGCTCTAGAATGTACGTCACTGGGAAACACGCAACTGAATTTCTTGGTTTTGGTAGCTACTTCGTAAAATTATTTGAGATACAGTGTAGACAACAGCATGCATGCAAACACATCCATAAACACACACGTGCATACACACACAGCGTAAGTATCGCTATCAACTCAGCTTCTGAAAAAAGGGTGACAGAAGGGAGTGTAAAGACAAGCTTTTAGTCACTTTGTGAATTTCTAGGCCAAAGTCTATTATTTCCAGATTAAAAGTGGGTTTGTATTTGCATTTTGTTTGTTTATTTATTGGAAACATCTGGCCTAAATTTCTACCATTAAGAAATACGATCTTTCACTTAAAAATTTTGGGAGTCCGGACTGTTCTATGGATCCCACAGCAGAGCAGTTGTTATTCTTACAAAGACAAGCAGAGCAGTTGTTATTCTTACAAAGACAAGCCTGAATGTGGGACTGACCCAAAGGTGAGTTCAGACTGACTGCGTTCATCAAACACACAAAGCCGCTGCCGGCATGCAGGTAGTCCCCTCTTGCACGGCTGAGGCATAGCAGTTGATGCAGTAGATAAGACAGGCTGAGTGCTTTCAGATTTTTTACCTTGCTAGGCTTCTGATAAGTGTTATAGACTGAGAAAGGTAGGTGGAGTGGGACAAAAGTATATGCACAAAATGAAACACTTAATAAAACAGAGAATGAGATTCAGAGAAGTAGGTTTGTGCACTTTAACATGTTTGCTTCTAGAAAAATAAAATGCAAAAAAGCGCACAAATATGAGGAGGTAAGTAGCTTGCACAGCTATGAAAATTAGCCATAGACTATTCTATTGGTAGGAACTGCTTTAGCATGGGAAGCACTGTATACAGCATAGAACTTAAAAAATAATATTTTAAGCAATCATATATATTTCCATGCAATTCTGCAGAATATAAAATAAGCAGGTTTAGGGAAATGTGGAATTAAGTACTTGCAAGACTTAATTTGTGAGCATCTTCAGAACAGTTAGGATTCCTAACACTATCAAAATACCATTATCCAAAACACGATGGACAACCATTAAAGAAACATTTTTTTGTTTTGCTTTTTAATGCTTACAACAGAATGAAGCTTTTGTGCTCCTAGTAATAAAACACTGGCTCTGTATGGTGTTGAACAAGTTTTAAGAAAGTACCTAACCTTTATTCTACAGTTAAAAGCTCTTGCTGACCTTCAAACTCTGCTTTGAGTAGGCAGCTTTATGGAGAAAGCATGTACCTACCTGATGTGTGCGTACAACATAGCATGGCCCTAACATGCCAAATCCCTTTTTGGTTTTGGATTTTTTTTAAGGAACAATACCAACAGGAAAGAACTCTTTCAGTGTAGAAAGACTGCATACTGCAATAAACTGAACAACTGCAGTGAGTCACCCAGTGAGTCATTAACACAATGAAGTTAAGGAATCAGCTGTAGCGCTGGACCCAAACGAGGTGATGTGGATGTAGTTTTCACCTTCATCAAGAAGCTTGTTTTCACCTTCCTCACCTCCCGCATCCACAGCTATAGTGGATCCACATATAGTCCCGTTGAAGCAGGTTCAAAACAGAGCTTATTAAAGGAAAAAGGATTGAAGAAGGTGATAGGCGCCAGGGTAAACAACAAAAAAAAAAGCAAAAAAACCAGCAACCAGGAAGCATTCAGGACTACAGGAATCAGTGTCTCATTTCCGTCTTGGAAGTGTTTAAATGCTTTCCTGTTTAATGATAGTGAGAGTAGAAATGAGATGAAGGGCAATAGGATTTCTACCTACAGGATAAACTACACCTCAGAGCTGCCAAAAATCTATCAGTGCTGCTTCTTGGTTCCCATCCCACCAAAGCTTAACGTCCGACTTCTCCTTTTTAGCTCCAACAACCAGAAGCAACTCCCAAATGCCATTAGCTTGAGTCATCAAAATGAGATGCCTCCCACCAGACATCATGCAACTCTGTGGCCTCTGGTCTTTTCATTCTTTTTAAGGAATGAAATACTAAATATACATGATTAGACACCACTGCTGAGTATTTGAGCTAACAGCCAATATAGGTAAAGGCAGTCGTTCACACCTCCTGCTGTTGTTGTTACAAGCTCTGTGCAAAGTTCTGTCTGCACCATCTATATCCAACTTCACATTTTTGAGGTTTTCTTTGCTATTAAAACAGCTAAGGCCTAACTTTCTTTAAAGAAAGAATATCAAAGCTGAGACTGAGAGGAACATCATAGAACTCTCAAAGATTTATTTATGTGGGAATCTCCTGGCCCTTTTCAATTCCAGATATAGACCAAGCAAACGAGACACAGACAGAAAGGAGCTCTCTGCAGCATTGTCTATGCTTAAGCTCTTATGGAAGCGAGAAGTATTTTTAGTACTTGCACCTCCACTAATAATAAAAGCAGGAGTGCTAGCAGTGTTGTATTTTTATCATGAAGCGTCCAAGAGGGCCTGGACGTTGCTGCAGAGCCAGCCAAATTTCAGCAATGCAAAAACCAGCTGCATTCTGCAGCAGCACAGTTGTAAGGACGATGTTTGTAGAATCACAGACAGCTGCAACATGCTTTAAGGAACTGCATGTAATCCTAATTCCATTCCCCATTGCATGCAGGTCCATTAGAGGAATCAGGATTAATGTTGCTACATGCTGGACATAGATCTTAGTCGCAGCTCCAGAAAAGAAGGGCTAACAGAGCCCAAAGCCAATGAAGTAGCATTTAAATAGTTATTTAGTGTTGGAAACTTCCAAAAGCCTTGAGACAAAACTCCTGTAACATACTGCAAGGACAACCCCATGCTTCAGGATGAAAATACACATCTCTTATGAGCTTGGTTAAACAAGACTAAAAATTTTTGTCTCTGTATCAAGACTGTTGGCCAGACCACAATGAAATACAATATGACTAGATGTTGATGGGAATATAAAGGAATCAATAAAAAAAAAATTGCTAAGTTGAAGAAGAAAGAAAGAAAAGAAAAGAAAAGAAAAAAAAAAAGAGGCCAGAAAAATGTTTTAACCTGTTTGATCTATAGCCTAAAGCTCAGGTCCTGCCAGAGAAAATACTTTAAAAAAAATTTAAAATATTTTGGAGAGGCATAATGGAGTAACAGTACCATTTTCTGTAAAGTAAATGGTCTGATTAAGAGACATTTTAAGCCAGTTTGAAGACTCTGTGCTTGTTTGTCTCTGATTTTCCAAGCCACCAAATAATTCTCAGATTGGAGGCCTTTGATTTGCATGGGTTCTGCAAGCATGTCTTGCTTAAGGTAAGCAACATAATAACCTCTGAGAGAATCCTGAAATAACGGACCATCCTCTTAAATGCCACATGTGAGGAAGACATTGAGCCCTGATTGGTGCCACAGACGTGTATGAAAGTTTGCACAGTTCCTGGTTGACATAAAACACAATGCTGCCTGGGAGTGCCTCTGGTGGAGTACCAGGAAAGGGCCGTCATGTAGTAAGGATTACCAATGCTGCTCGTAAAGCACCGGTAAAGCCTGCCCTTTCTAAAGTGAGATAGGTATTCATATGATACAGCTCTTTGTCAGGTTATAAAGCGATCACTAGGAGTTCATAGAGTAAATAAAGTAGCAGAAAATAGTCAACAGAGAGCTAAATGACTGACCTGACGCATGACAGAGGCATCCTGTTCTAACACAGTCTGCAGAAAGCCGCCTTCTGGAATGAGTTGGGAGAGCAACCAAAGAGAACAGTTAAAGAATGTTATGAGAAAAAGATGAACGTTCATTGAGGTTGGGGTGCACATATTTCTCACTGCAAATTACAGAGACCTGCCAAGCTGTACAGGCCTGAAATCAAAAGCTGCAATCCTGGCTCCCAGCTCACCTCTTTCTCTTGTCTAGCCCTCTGTTTCATTCAACTGCAGTGCCATAGGTCTTCCTCCGCTCCGCAGCACTACGCACTAGAGGCAGCTGGTTTGCCCGATTCTCCATGTTCTGGAAGGAGCCCTCATAAAAAGCATATTTCCTGACTTCAGATTACCGTTATAGTCCCTCCCTATCCCATAGCCCGCCCTCCTCCACTTTGGCCACCCATCCACTCTTCCTCCCCTTCTCAACGCGGTCTCAGAGAGGTGAAAATAGGAAGACCTGAATGCAGATTTTGAGCTGGTTTGCTCCTGGTCTCCATTCCAGCCACAAAAATAACCAGTTCCTTCACCTATGTATATGATCAGAAGTGAGCCTAAGCTTCCAGATGCAGCTGAAGGAATCTGCAGCCTTTCCAAGCTCCTCCTAGAAAGACATGATATAATTTGCTAGTAACGTAGGCACTCATTTCTCAGATCTGAAAGTAGATGCAAATTTTCTAAGAATGACAGTAAATTTAAAAAATTTTGAACAACAAAAACCTTTATTGGCCCACAGTAAACAAGTTGCACATCACTGCTCGGTTTCATTGTGTACAAGTAATTGGTATTCTCCATTTCCAGGAGATCACCCTGGAGTTCACCCTAGCCAAAATCCTGATCCCACTATCACAATTCCTACCAGTAATATGTTGGACCTTCAAGCCCTAATTCTCTCCAATGTGAAGACTGATGTCATCACACATTTCTAGAATGAAGGGAAGCCAAAGAGCAACTGACATACAACTCTAGTCCAGAATTAAAACAAGATAAAAGTTATACTCACCAGGTTAATCTCTAGAACATTCTGTTAATACTTCTGAAAAAAAGTGTACTTTAGGAAAGTAGTCTTGAGCACATCACAAAACTTTTGAATGGTTAAGAAAATAAGTACTTTAAAGCTTTGTCCAAAATAGGTGAATAAAATTCAGCCAAAATTTTGAAATAATTGTTAATTGAGCTGCTGACACAATTTCCAGGAACCTACTTTAACTTTTACAAGATTTTTTATCTATATCATAAATTGCCATTAAAAATTTTAAATACTGCAAGAGCAAAAGCCAAGAACTTGGCAATCCTGTTCTAGATTTCCAAGTGCTTCTGATTAGGAATCACTGAATTTACTGCATTCTGAAATAAACGTGTATGAAAGAACCCACAGCAAAAGACTCCCCTAAATCAGCATATATTTCAAAAACGTGATAAATATTTAGCAGATAAGCTCACACCAAAATATCTACTTTCAGTACATTTTCTTTATCACAAATTCCACTCATTCTATAGGTGCAATGAGCAATAAAAACAGGGGCATGATTTCTGCCTAGAACATAAGGCAGACTAATTTACAAAATAAAAGCAAGCAATCCAGGCAATACTTGACCTGTCACTGTTACAGGTGGAAGTTCTAGTTAACGAAGTCTGTGTTAGTGGCAGCCAAGCAATGGATTCTCTCATCTGCTGCCTCAATTGAAATAGGAGCAATAAAACAAAGTTTTTTAAAAGTGCCAGGAAAAAAAAAAAATCCCACTGAATCTAGCAGTAAATGTGCTAGAACTGTTTTGCTCCACACTGACAGGTGCCCCTACCCCTCACGCTCTTCCTCTTGGCCTCTCCACAAAGCACAGCTATGCCACTTTAGCTTTGCACCAATAATTAATACTAATTAAGCAACAGCCTCTCTGTAGCTGTTCCCCCCTATAGAGATGAGGAAAAGGAAAAAGTTGCCTGTGCCTGCCTTCTGTTGGACCAAGCACCGAAGCTACAAGCAATGCTGACAATATTTTCCTTAAATAATACCAGAATACACTGGAGCTTGGAAACAAAGGGTGGGGAAAGTGAGAGCCTCCTAAGGGGAGTGGTGGAGGAGAAACTTAGAAGGATTTGGCTTCCCACTACACTTCTCACACCTCTAAAAATACACAAGGCTGCCTCGCTCTCTGTAGCTGCCCAACACTTAACATACACTGCAGATGAGATATACAGCACCTGGCTACCTTAACACCTTTGTCAGCTCATTACCAGATATCCAATGCAAACAAGTGTTTTTATTTCACTTCTGCTGCCTTTAAAATGTAGGCCATCAGGGGATGATCTTTTCCAAGGCACTGCTTTTTCTCCTATGGCCTCATTTGAATGCCATTTTGGATGAGTTTGACAAGTGTATTTTATAAGAGGGTGCCTCTGGAATAAAAAATGAGAGCCAGTCAGCAATAGGCTGCACAGATGTCTTAAACGAAACATTCATATGAGAATCTTGACGATTGACACTCATCCCTTATGCTGAAAGACCTCAAACACAATCACATACTGAGATACACATTACTGAAACGCTGGTTTGTCCCTGCAACGTGACAAAGCTTGTGAGGCGTTAATGGAAGATGTGAAAATAAAGGACTAATCTTAGATGGGCAACATACGTTGATCAAATGAAGAAACTGCCCTAAGCACATCGAGACCTATTAAAATACTTTCCTGACACAGCCTCTAGTTAATCCCTGAGAGTGAGCCTACAGCTAGCATCATCGAGGCAAGGGCAAAAGTTCAGTACCAACAAAGAAGAAAGAGCAAATAATCCATACAACTTTCTCAGACCACCTGTGGTTCCTTTTTTTGGTTTCTTCTCCAAGCAGCCATGAGATTTCATGCAATTTAAAAAAATTGTAACAACAAAGCTAAAGGACCCTTAGCATCTCTGAAGTGATTTTTAATTGATGTGACTATCTTTCTTGATTGATGTGGCCCGCTTATTTTTTCTTGTAAATAAAACTGAAAATACTGCGAATGGTACTCTGCAGAGCACATGAAGAATCTGTTCAACAGCTTGAATACCCATACTACTGCACTAATTGACAGTCTCCCACTCTATACGTGTGCTCATCGTAAAGCGGGCTACCTCCATGGGTTCTGACTGGCATGGAAGAGAACGGTTTCAATTGCACGCAAGGGAAGCAGATAACAGGTGGGAAGGACAGAACTTGTCTGTACAGATTCAAACTTCTGCGGACATCAACATCTGGATGACTGCCTAGGCTACCCTAATAGAGGGGGGAAATTAAAAAAAAAAAATCAATTCCACTTCATTGAAAAGATGGACATCCAAACCAAATCAGATGTTTCACATTGTAGAGGTGTCTGTTTTCCTCTAGCCAGCACAGAATCTAGATGACTATCTGAGGCATAGATGTCAGCACATACTAAAGAAAACCAGAACCTGGTTAGGGTAATTCTCACCTTGCATATAGGCCATGTGTGAAACTGAGATAACTAGGAATCTTGCAACAACTTCCATAGCGTCACGGTTTTAGGTCACATAGGTTACCTCCTTTAGATTTTACTTTTTTGATTATGCATCCTAATAAAGAGCATAAATCAATGCAAATATCTTTCAGAATCTTCAGCAGAATGTTGACTTACATTTAAATCTTGCAGAGGAGACGTATGATAACACTGAAATAACGCAACATAAATAAAGCTTCGTAAACAATCCTGTGGATCATAAGAATTGTTAATCATCTAAAAATCCAATCTACAAACAAAATGAATAGAGGGTTTAGACTCTTCAGCATCTTTAATGCAATGTGTAGTCCACAGTAAGTTACAATGGTGGGTGGGGTGGTGGAAGAGGGTGGAGACTGACATCACTCACCTTTTAATTAGGAAAAACAAACCAAACTTCCAGTATCTACAGTTTTAATGAAACAAACCCTCCATTTCCATTTTTAGTTACACCTTTGTTTCCAATACTTGTGATTCCAGATGTTTATAAATGGCTAGAAATATTCTTATAAAGCAATCTACTGTGCATTCCATCAAAGATTGAACAGTATGTTGGGGAGACATCCATTATTGTAGTTAATTAAATTACTCGTGTTAAGAACAGTTCATAGTTTACATTAATAAATGAAAATAACTGATCAATAAGAATGTCTTTAAATGCTCATAATACTTGGAATAATCTAAAGATAAGTGTGGTTATATCAAGATTTGTCTTGGATAAGATATTCATTCCCATTAAGCCTACAATAACAGGCTTTAAAATGAAAAAGGACCTGATCTGAAGACTTGAAGTAATAAACACAATTAATATGCTGCCTTTAACCTTACACCTCTTGTTTCAGGCCAAAAATCAAAGATGTTTTCAGCTATAATGAGTCCTAGTCTCGGAAAATCCTAAAAAATATGGAAATAATTAAGAGTGTGATTAGAAGTAGGCGTGTGCTTAACTATTTTGCTGAATAATGGTAATATGCAATAGATGGAGCTCAATGCCTACAGTTACATCTAAAAGCATTGGCAATTCACATAGAAAAGTGTCATTGGCTTAGACTCACACATTTATTCACAATAGGAAAGAATGACTGGGTATCTTGCTTTAAACAGCAAAAGAGAAAAAAAATTGTTTTCCTGATTACTTCTTAATCTAGACATCATTCCTCAGGACAATGAAGGCCTCAGGTCTAATAAAGGCATGAGGATTCTTATAACTGTTGAACATATGGTGTAATGTTTCTGCTTATGCAGCTGTCAATTAGATAAATACTCAAGACAGAAGAAATAAAACCTCTAAAGATAGGTTGAAAATCCACCTATAGCCTCTGGGTTGTTCATTGCATTGTCGTAAAAGCATTAGTGTTTGTTAGTTGGTGGTTTAAAAAACCAAACCAACAAAACCAAAACAACCACAAAACAACACAACAAGTAACTGCCACAACATCACAGAAAGGTTTTTACTCTCATGTCTTTTAAGGAGCGATTATGTCTTTTGCTATGGGTTTACGTATTCCAGTTTCCATCCATTCACACACAGTCTCCAGAAGAATGCAAAAAGCACTGTAATGAGTGTTCTCTGCACTATTCACTCTGCATTCCAATAGCACTTGTCCCACCTAGGAATCCTTCCCTCCAATATTTACCCAGTTCTTCTCTTCTCTAAACTGACAGGCCAGTTCACATTTTCAGGACTACAAAAACCTGACTGTTTACATTTTATTACAGTTATTAACATCTCTTTGGAATCTAAGTAGCATTTCCCTAGAGGATCTTGTTTGTAGACTTACACAAAAGCTTCGTAGTCAAGCGACTCAGAGATTTAACATTGTGTACTTTGCCCAGGATATGACAGTCACATGAAGCTTAATACATTCTATTGTCCGTGCTGAGTTAGAAACTGAAAGCAAGTTGTACTCTGTGCTCTTGGTTTCTTTCATCACTCTTCAGAATTATTTCTTTACTGTATTAGAAAATATAGATGAAAAAATAGGCAGCAAGTGTGCTACATATTCATACAGAACACAAACCACAGCACGTATTGTCTTACAATAGAATTTCTAAGTGTAATGTAATAGCTAATCAATGAACTCAGCATTTTTTATTACTGTAAAGTCACAGCATCTCTACGTATAGCTATGATTTCTTTCATTGAGTGTGAATTATATTAATAGCACCGTTACTTGCATAACCAAGTAAGATGTCTAGACTGTGTGAGCACGGAATACAACATCACATTCATGGGCACCATTTCTTCACCTCTGCAGTTCAAATTAACATCACAATCTCTTGTCTAATGATATATTACAAACAGATGGAAACCATATGTTGTTCCAGGCTATCTTCTCCTGTGTTTAAGTGTTAAGTGCTCAATACTGCACGCAAAAAGGCTTTTCGTTACCTTGATTCTTGAAAGGTATCATTCTCGCTGCTTTGAACAGGCTAGTGCTGTTTATGTTATCCGTGTCTAGTATTACAGAGAGAACGAACTTGTTTATGATCTGCTCAGTGGTCGTGTAAAGTTCCAGATTTGTTAGGTGTACTATGAAGTACTGCTAATAGCAGCACTTAATCTCTAGGATATCCATATTAGTCAAACAAAAGTGAAAGGAAGAGTTTGGCTGAAACTAGAAAGCATCCTGGTTAGGGATGCAGCAATATACTAGACGCTATGCACTATATAATAAGAACGAAGATCGCACACAAGATTTTCCTTAATATGGAAGCAGCTGCATGATCAGGAAGGTTGCAACAAAAGGGAGGATTAAGTACTGTCATCCTGCAGTCTTTATTTTTTTCACAGTCCTTGCACTTTTATCAGTCAAGTATCTTTCTGCTTGCAGTACATCTATCTATAACTGGAAAAACCCCATCAAAACCAAGCAACACAGAACTTGAGAAGAGTCACTTTTTCCCCCGTTAAGACTTCTCGATTCTTCACCAGGGCTTCCTGACATTTGCTACAACAAGTAGAAGCATCTGTTGACCCCATCAGTAGACAAGTATGGCATACACAGCTTGTAAAGAAATGCTGTTTTCACCACAGTAAACAGAGACGAGTTCATCCAGATGAGCTTATCTTCCTTCCGCCAAGAGCAGAAGCCTAGCAAAGCTAGCCAACAAAATTAGATCCTTGGGCTGTATAAACAGTCCCTTAGATTAAGTTTCTTTTAGCTCATGCTCAAGAAAATTCAGCTCTGAGGTGATGTGTGTAAGCAGCCAATTAGCCTGTTGTAAGATTGTTTAAAGTCTGTGTAGCCTACACTCTCTACTTTATAGTACAGAAAAATCAAATAGTTTATACTAACTTCTGAATAAAAGCAACTTTATCACACTATAGAGCAAAGTGATAGCTAGTCTCCTCTTTTCCCTATCCTTGTTCTACATGTGTGTAACAGAACACCAAAAGACTGATGCCTCCAACTTAAACTAAAGAGAAAAATAATTTCACTGAAACTGGACTTCAAGATGTAGCAGAGTTTGTGTGATGTGGAAACAGAAACATACTCAAGTAGTCTATTTTCCCAATCAACACAAATAGCTGTTATTGCGATTTTGAATACACATACTGACTTCCCAAACTAAATCCCATCTTTGTGAATGTTGCTTAATAATATGCAATTGCAAGTACTTGCCTGAGCTTCTTTAAATAAACTGTCTAACAAAAAGCAGTTCATCCTGATGTGTGACTATGACAAAAAGTAGCAACAGAAAGTATCAGTGTTTGTAATTTTTACAGCCTACAGCTCCGATTAAAAAAAAAAGTCACTTGTCCTGAATTTGCAGAATGTATATACCGATTTTTGGACTCATGGCTGTTTGCACAATAGCCTAACTTAACCTGCAGATGGCCAGCATTTTAACAGGTTAACCTTTTATTATCGTTATTTTAAATAGTTTACATGATAAAAATATGACCATTGCTAGCAGTGGAACAAGATATTTCACTTTTGTATCACTGACCTGCAGACACCGGAAACCAAAGTTTTCAGCTACTTCCAGATTCAAATCTAACACTTGGTCCCAGGCAGTGGAGCAGTTTTACTTACTTTACAATGCTCAGTTAAAACCTCTTCCCAGTACCTTTTTTTTCCTCAAAACTGACAGGATCAGCTTTTGGTTTGCATTAAGTGAATCACTTCTTTTTTTGTTCCACTGCGACAGCATATCTGCAGCTCTATTACTTTTTCAGCTCCTATATCAAAAGGAGAATATGAAATACAGCTCTTCGTCAGTCTCCTTACCGAAGATCAAATTTCAATTGCATAATAAACAGTGACTCTGCATGACATAA
>JAAGAY010142282.1:0-56092 GCA_011801015.1 Ardeotis arabs
TTTTTTTTTTTTTTTTTTTTTTTTTTTTTTTTTTTTTTTTTTAATTTTAATCGGATGGGAAAATTATTTCCTGCCCAGCTCTCATGGTGAGTGGCTGGCAAATGATAGCAAAACACAGAATGCAAACAGCTGGATTCAATCGCTGCACTTAGAGGATCCATGAAATGTGGTTGTGGATGCACCAGATACTTTAAGCACCAGTAAAAAGAGTTCTTCCAGACTCCAGGACAGACATCTGGCACTAACAGAGTTACGAGACTACCAGGGAACATGGCACACCACACATCCAATTAACAGGAAGATGAATTAATCACACTGTGATTAACATAGATGTGTAATGATCTGTGCTTTGCTGTCTTTAGAGATAAATATTCAGATATAAGAAGACACAGCAGATCCCTGAACTGTCCTACTGAGATGCTGGTACTTGACAAAAAAAGACGACCAAAGGCACTCTCACTTCTTTTTGGAAATACAAAAATGTGTTTCTACAGTAAAGCTATCTTTAGGAGGAGCATTACCTAACACTTTTCACCAGCAGCACAATTCAGTGGAAAACCATTACATGTAAAAGAAAACACATCTTCTAAAGAAAGACGTACAGATTCAGCCTTAAAAGAAATTTATTTCTACCCTCCAGTCATCTTGCCTTCTAAAATCCATTACTTTAAGTATAATTTATATAAGTCCCACCACATTACTAAAGTTAATGGCTAGGATAAGTGTTTTCACATCATCGTGTAATAGAACAATATTTTCAAAGTCATATTTTATTGTTTTTTTCCCTGATGGTGTTATCAGACACAAAGGATTCCAGTTTGAATGAAAGATCAAGATGTGGATGAAACTTAGAAAATAAACATATAACAAATCTGCAATTGGCAGCTTTGCTAAGTCACACACACACACATAAATTGAATTTTTATAGACATGGGAAAAGTTATGTTAGCTGAAGGGTTTTCATAAGCACACTTAAATAAGTTGCTTTATATCATCAGTTGGATCCAACAAAAATATGTACTTTAAAATAAAAAAAAAAAGTAAAGAACTGCTTTTTCATGTAGGTTTGTAGCTTATAGCTAAGCAAGGGGCTGGTCTAGATTGCCTTCAAGTGTTCCATCCAATCTGAACTGTCCTATAATCCTATGAACTGACTAAATTTAAAGCCTCTGAAAAGAATGAACTAGTAATTTGACTACTGGGGTTATATGCCATTTAAAAATAAATAAGAAAAAGAAAAAGAAAAAGAAAAAGAAAAAGAAAAAGAAAAAGAAAAAGGCAGAGTAATTTCAACAGCACCGAAAGGTAACACTGGCCCTACAGCAGTCTTCAGTGCTACAGGTTCCAGATAACTGGACAAATGACCCAAGCAGCAGGAACTTGGTGTGCTAATGGTGAGCTCCACAGGGATTATTACAACAGCCGCTTCCCAGCCACCCCTTCTGCCAGAGTAAAAGACCACACAGTGATCCCCATTTAAAAAAAAAACCCAAACAACAAAACAACAAACAAACAAACAAACAAAACAAACAAAAAAAAAAAAACCAAAAGAGAAACCAAACCAAACCAAAAAACCCCTAGTATAATCAGAGCATGCGTAGAAGCCCATTTGTAAACTGAGGAGTGTGTGATCAGGATGACTTACTGCAGGTCTGGAGGACCCAAAGTGACTTGCAGAATAGATTTCTTCATGTAGGCAAGATTTTATATGATTGAACTAGACAGGTCTGTTTTCACTTAGAAGTGGAAAATTAATGTCTAAGAATAGGAATTAATAAACTAATTTAACAATAACCACAAAACCTTTGCACTGAATGAGAAAAGGCTTTACAATTATGAAATAAGTTTCCTATTTGAATAGTCCAAGTCTATATAAAGGAGTTTAATAGAGACTAAAGCTAAGATGCAGTAGCTTTTTGTTTGCAAGTGTTGTACAAGAAAGGTTTCTAAAGAGGCTTTCTTGTACGTGGCACTGAAAAAGCAAGAAAGTGATGTTTCAATCAGGGAGCCTTCTTCCAGCTTTTTTATGTGAGTTTATCTTCTCAGAGCTTCTCCCCTGCACTCAGTTAAAATGTAAGGTATGATGAAAACCAAAGAATTTTAAATTGTTAACAGAATCATATCAGCCCTTGTTTCATCCTTGTGTGTGTGTGTAGTAAAACATTGTGATGCCATAATTACAGGAGGTTTTGTTAAACTAAACAAAAGTTGGATAAAACATAAACAGGACAAGCAGGCACAGAAACTCTATTGAACCACTGTCTTGTACAATTTAAATTCTTCTCTAATCTCCACCATGGGTCCTATACTTTGCATTTATACCTTATCCAAAATATATTTTAATTTTCTGCTCCTTTTTCTCTCCTTTTGCTAGATTAAAAGAATGAGAAAAACAAGCCAAAAAGTGGGGGTTAGGAGAATGTAACAGGGGTATGCGGGAGACTTGGGTATCAGAATGATCTCTCCTGACAAGTTTGCTCATAATGCATGAAAGGTGCAGTTCAAATGAATTACGGAGATCATTTCCTCACAGGCACATTTAGTATGTTTTCCACATCTCACATGAATCTACTATGTATTATTTAAGGGGAATTATTTTTATCACGTTTGTCTGTGCATGGTAACAAATTACATCTGATGTTACACATTCAACTCCTTACTTTAAACAGCATTATTGTGTGACTTTAGAGGACATACATATATCACAGAAAATAATTAACCAATTCACTGCTCTCCAGAGAATGAGATGCTAAAAGTATGTGCATGCTACACTGCCCTGGGTATGAAGTCTGAAGTCCTCTCACTCAATTACTGGAGAGTACCTGCCTAAAGCAGAAACCGTACCACAGAAAGAGGTCTGGTTATATACTCAATACTAATGACTTAAAAATACACTGAACTCATGTCTAAAAGGTCCAATCAGAATAGAAGGACCATTTTGTGAACTTTAAGAAATATATGCAAAGAGTAGAGTCCCTGCCCCACACTGTAGCATCATGCACATACATTGTGGTTAAAAAATATGATTAAAAAAAGATAGAAAAAATTAAGATAAGTATAATTTTTCTAAACAGATTAAGATCTCTCTATTAGTACAAAGTGTCAATGCCCTCCCTCTACCTCCAACACACTAGCCATCTTTCATTTACTTCCTGTGAGTCAGGAAAAAAGTGATTCTGTACTTAATTTTTATAACACAGAATTTCAAATGTATTATTCAGCGGTTGCATTACAAACATTAAGCATCTGTATCCCCACTCCATTCACAAATGCAGCCACGTCCTCAAATGTGTTCATATATGAAAGACTGCAGTCCTTTAAAGTTCTCATTTCAAGGCAAGCTTTTAGCATATGAATGTAAATGACCCAATAGAAATGAAAGAAAAAATATGTATGTAATAGCAGTGCAGAAAAGAAGGACCGTAACTCTGATCATGAAATTCAAAGTAGATATCACGCAATCTTGACTTGGGATCCTACCTATAGCATTCCCTAGTTGGCTGACATTTTATATGCATCTCTGCTTGTCAGAACAGCATTCAGTAGGCACCGAGAAGAGAGAACGTTGCAGAACAGCAAAGCACTGTTATTATTGCTCCAATTTTACAGCTAATTCCAGGTATTTATGGAGCATCACACTGCAAGGAAAAAAACATACAAAACCTGAAAAGAGTGCTGAAATACAAAACTAAGGGATATCTGCATATTTCTTAAACTCTTCCTCAGAATTTAAATGCTTAACTGTAAAGCAAGGCTATCAGCTCCTTTGAGTTCCTAATTATACTTCTACAGATGAACTATAAACTGAGAGTAGAATCTAAAAATGCTTCTGAATATTTTGACAGTTTTTATGTATTTAAAATCACAGAATCACAGAATCACAGAATTATCTAGATTGGAAAAGACCTAAAAGATCATCCAGTCCAACCATCACCAATACTTCTCAGGTAAATCATATCCCTCAACACAACATCCAAACGTTTCTTGAACACCCCCATGGTCGGTGACTCCACCACCTCCCTGGGCAGTGCACATAGTTTAGGACTCAAAAAACTTCAACAGAAAAAAAGATGTCATCTAGAAATATGACAGTATTGAAGCACTTTCCTCCTAGTATTTCACCGAGAGAGTGGAAGACATACCTTTATTAAGACAACTGTTATAGCCCAGAAGTAGTTCCTCTAAAAAAAAAAAATAAAATAAAAAAACCAAAAAACCAAACCAAAACAAAACAAGTCCATTAAAAATGAAAGCCTGCTTGGCCTATTGAGCTGTCTTTCATACCTTTCCATTGCTTACACAAGCAATGACTCGTTGAAAATTGAAATGGTAGCCAGTATCTGAAGGACCTCTTGTCATACTCAAATACCTCCACATCTTTTAAAAATGCACGTATTTGTGACTGTTAAAATGAAATGGCAATCATGGAATCAGACACATACTGGACAGACAATGGTGAAATATAATTGTAGTCATTGCTTAAAACAAAGAATAAAAAAACACCCAAGCAACAGCTGTTAAAATACTGTCTCTTAATATTTAAATATTGTTCATCTGAAACATTATTCTGAAGTATCATATGATGCTATACAAACCAAACCAAAATCTGCAGATTCTTAAAGACAAAAAAAAAAAAGCAATACTCCAGAGTACAAGCCAGGACAAAATTGGATTTTCTGAGAAGGAAAAAGTTTGTGGTCAAGGCACATGATTTGCAGCCGGGAAATCTGACTTTTATTCCCAGAACTGCCATAGACTCCTTTGCTTCTCTCAAAAATGCATTTCCAAAGATGTAAATGGAGAAACAAATTAGAAAAAAAAATATGAAAATGGAGAAAAAAAAAGGGGGGGAGTCCGTTAATCTAAATTATTTCGTACTCCAAATACTGTTGTGGATACTTGGTTAAAGCAATTAGTTCCCTGGCAGTCAGGGTTTTCTGTGTTACTGTCGCCTAACATATGGCATCTGACCTCGCTGCCTTTGTGCCACAAGCCCCTATACATCTTGCAGGTACCCCAAAACTACAGAGATAAGGAGTGTGTAAATATGCAGACAGATACATGGAGAAAAAACTAGCAATGGCAGAAGGTACTTGAAATTGTAAGTAAAATTGTTCATTTCTCATCATCACTAATGTTGGATGTAGTCTGATTTTACACATCTGTGCAGCAAATCAGGTATAGCAATGACTCCAGACTATCTGCCACAACCCAGGTGTGCGAGTTATAGTTTCACCAGTAGTCATTTACCACTGAAACGACTTCTCTTAGGAAAATGCCCCAGCTGCCAACAGGTAAGAGGTGAGAGCTGAACTCCTGGAGAGTCGAGGCTACCTACAAATGAAATTTGTTCTAAATTTTTAACTACTAAAGGAGTTAGCACATGCTTGTATGAATCTTCTTGTGGAGAAAACACAAAACTTTTAGTGCCAAACGTGACGTCAAGCCCTCAGTGTGGAAGTAAATCTTCTAAAGCTTTCACTCATCTGCTAGATGACCTCCTTTCCACTTAATCTTAGAAATCTTTCTAATTTTCAAAGCAGTGCTGGAAGTTATTAATTTTCATTTCTTGAGCTTTTAAAAATGAAATTTTACTAAAATTCTAATGGAATAATTTTCAGTTATGATAAATAGCCTCTTCCTTTAATCTATTGAATTTCCTTTTTCTCTTCTTTTTGGCTGAGCCGAGAGTGTTGCTTGGAAGATGTACTCTTTTCAATGTTTCCACCATGCACCAGTAGTAGCTGCCAAAGAGAGAAACACAAAGAAAGAGAATGCTGCTCCTCTCCAGCTCCCCAGCTGTCATGACAATAAGTTTAGGATTACAGGAGTAAATACTGTATCTTATTCAAGAAGCAAAGTTGCTTTTGTAACCACTTCAGAAGAAAAAGTTCTACAAAGGAATGCATTTAACTGTGTTTATGAGCTTGGGTTTCAGCAAAATTAATTAATAAATATTCTCCATTTTTAAGATCAAAAAATCTCAGTGAAAATGTCAATCCTGCCTGTGTTAAAATGAAACGTGCACAAGTAACCCTTGATTTTCGGGACTGTATTTCAATGAGCTGTTCAGCTTCACTGTAAGGCCAGCACACAGATATGAGTGAAACACCACTTGTCTGAAGATAAACAGGAAGGGTCTGTGAAGTTATAGTTTATTAGACTTTGAAAACTAGGTAGAATAAACATCTTTTTGTGGTGGGTTAAAGAGATGCCAGCTGAGCAAGATTCCTTTGGCCAAGAGAAAACAATTAGAAGTAAAAAAAATTATGGAAAGCGGTCAATTTTCCTCCAAAAAAAGGCATGAATATCTGCAGATATAACACCACGCTTAAAGAGAAGAAAAACAGTTGCTGTAATGCCAAAATTCCCAGTCTTGTCTTCTGTCACATGGACTGTTCTTATTCAGAGTGTGCACGGCTCTGAAATGATCTAATTAAAGCAAGAATGATAACAATCCCATAAAACTCCCAAGGCAAGGGTTAGGAGACAAGAAGGGAAAATATTTTATTCTCTGTAGAAGTCTCGAATGACTACAAATCAAAGATATGTGCCACAGAAACAGCCATGAGTGACCAGAGTACCATGCTGGTCAAAGCCTATCTTTCTTATGCTTCAAAGAACCAAGCTTACTGAAACATGAGTTAACCAACACATCATCATTTCACTTTAAATCAAGGGAGGAGGAATATATGCCCATCACAAATGATCCTGATTTATGGGTACTGTGGTATCTGTGCGCATTTTGACTGAAAACTAGAAGTCGTGTGAACACCTTGCACTGAACAAGGGATTCCTCAGATTTTACTTTTTGTTCAAAAGTGCTGAGGAAAAACAATGAAGTGGTGCAACTGTATGCAATTCCCACACAGAGTCATTAAATCATTTCTGCTGATCTCTTCTGATTGTTAGCAGTAAGCTGATAACTGATGCTATTGAATTCAAATGATATTATTGTCACTGACGACTTCACTCTTGGCTATTGTTCAGGCAGTATGTCAGATGCCTGCAGTTCTGAAAATCTTTTCCAGCCTGAATACTTCCTTTTCAGCATGAAACCAACTGCAGCTCCCAGAGCTAGTAAAAGACGTATGGCCACTTAATGCTCACAATTTCAAAGGTTTAAACACAATTTAAAGAGGAGCTTTTCCTCTCTACTCCCTAGATCATTCTCCAGAAATGTTTTCTTTATACTGTCAGTTAATAAACAGTTCTTAAGAATATTTGAAGAAAATATTTACAACAAAGCGTGCATAAAGAATAGAAGCAATTTCATTTTAGCAACATTTCTGAGATCATTAAGGTTGACTGTGGAAAGCTGTGTTTCAGCTCTTGCAAATCTACAGAAAGCACACAGGGTTGAGCAGTTTGAAGCAGACAACGCACAGAAGCAGCTTGGCCAATCATGCAAGGTGTTCTTATATTTTACCAGTTGGTCACTATAGCAATGTAAAAGCAAGTAGCATCACTGCCTAAAAGTCATTGGGTTTTTTTTATCTTTCTATATACTTATTACTATCTTATAAACCCCACCTTTTTTTTTTCCTGTTGTTTGAGGTGCCTGATGCCTTCCCAGCTGTAATCACAGAGCAATACAATACCCAGTGTTTCAGTACGCCAACTGTGCCAGACAGAAGCATCATGGTTTTCAGCCACTGCTACAAATCAGTTGGATGGACAGTTTTGATGCTTCATAATGCAGATGCAAAGAAAAATCATTACGTTCAATTTTATCCTAAATTCTTTCATGACAAGAAGTGTGGCCCATGTATTCTCGGTAGAATTTAAGATGGCAATTTCTTAGGAGGGCCAGCTGTCTCTCAGTGACAGGAAGAGTTTTATCATTCATTTCCCTGGAATCAAAAATAAGACCAGGAATTGGGCAAAATCAGACAGGGTTGTAAGACATCTTATCTATCAAGTTTTGATATCCAGATTCCAGGGTTCAGCTTAGTTGAAGTCCCAGTAACTTGGGGCACATGTCTGTCAACTAAATGTTTCTTGTTTAATGTTGCTTTCTATTCCAAAGCAAACGACAAACTGTAATAGATGTTAAAAATTTCTAAAATTTCATGCACTTAGTGATCATCCGAATACTTTTTTGTAAAAGATCCTAGACACATTATTTAACATTTTTTGTTTTGCTGCAGGAAATACAGACAATAAAGTGGAAAAAACTTTTTTTTTTTAACATCTGTGCCTTTCCTGAGGTTTTACATGTTATTTGCTGATTTCATAGAATCATAGAATGGTTAGGGTTGGAAGGGACCTTCAAAGGTCATCTAGTCCAACCCCCTGCAAGGACCAGGGACATCCCTGACTAAATCAGGTTGCTCAGAGCCTCATCCAGCCTGGCCTTGAATATTTCCAGGGATAGGGCATCCACCACATCTCTGGGCAACCTGTTCCAGTGATCTACAACTCTCATGGTGAAAAATTTTTTCCTAATGTCCAATCTAAATCTACCCCCCTCTATTTTAAAACCATTACCCCTAGTCCTGTCACAACAGGCCCTACTGAACAGTCTCTCCCCGTCTTTATTGTAGGCCCCCTTGAGGTACTGGAAGACCGCTATCAGGTCTCCCCAGAGCCTCCTCTTCTCCAGGCTAAACAGCCCCAATTCTCTCAGCCTTTCTTCATAGGAAAGGTGCTCCATCCCTCTTATTATCTTTGTGGCCCTCCTCTGGACCTTCTCCAGCTGGTCCATGTCTTTCTTATGTTGGGGGCTCCAGAACTGGACACAGTACTCCAGGTGGGTCTCACCAGGGCAGAGTAGAGGGGCAGAATCACCTCCCTCGACCTGCTGGCCACGCTCCTCTTGATGCAGCCCAGCTAATAGCTTTGTTTCCTCACTGTAAATTAAGGACCAGTGGATATTTAGTCAAATAATTGTGTCTTGTAATGATTTTGCTTTTTTTTTTACCTTCCACTGTTTCAAAACTGTACATCCAACTGCTTTGGTTAAACTGGAATGCTACTCCAAATGGACAGGATACAGTTTTAGTCCTGAAGCCTGCTCCAGGTCATAATGAAGTAAATGGAAATCTTCACAGAAACTTCAGTGGCAGCTGGATGGAGCCTGTGATATGTACACTACTGGCTTTCTTTAAGTAGTGCGAAGGACAATTAATCATATGTTACAGATTCAGTTATTTTTAGATTATTCGTAACATTATATTATTTTGAAAGTATATACACAATAAGATATAGTAAAAAACTAAAGAAATTTTAGTTAAACAGTAAAGGCATGTGGTTTTGATCAGTTCCTCCCTCTACCACAGATTGTCAGTGTGGCATTAGGCAACTTGTTTTAGTCTGGTGTCACAGCCTGTATCTTGTAGAAATACAAGGTGGGGTGGGGGCATCATTTCAGTGGAGATACAGCAATGATAACACCTGAGGATCCATCCAACTGATACCCTGCAGATACTATTACAGTATTCACATGTTATTCTGTGCATTAAAAAAGCAAGAGACTCAAGATAAATATAACTGCAGAAAAGGAAAACAGTGAACTTAATATTCAGCCACACCGTGTGCTGTAGCAACCTCCAAGCATCCACTGGAATGACAGAAAGTATCAATATTAATAATTCAGGAATCACTTTAAATTTCATTAATCTTTACAAATTAACATATGCTTAAGAGTTGGAATCTACTACTGTCAGCTATGTAAGTTGCTAGCAAGAAAACTGAAATAAAGGGAAACATCAGGCAAATGTACTGAGGGAAAGAGGTGTGGTACAACAGTTACTGTCATTGGCACCATCTGTGAAATACCAGCCTTTTGGCAGTGTGGAAAGAATAAAAGCATTAAGAGCAGCAAATGAAAATCAGTTGGGTTGAATACCACATTATTCCATTTGAAGAAAAAGGTAGAGACTTTGAAGTGAGGACCTTTGCTGTTGGGCAAGGATAGACCTTTAAGTTTAATTTTTCAGTTATCTTGCTCTTCCAGGAGGAAAACAAGAAGGTAAGAATGAGAAAACCTATGAATAGTTATGCATAAACGCAGCTGATCCTTCATAAAAGTATGTGAAAAAGTATGTAGCAAGAAGTCCTTGGCCCAGCAGCACTTTCACGATCTCCCAGAAAGCAATGAGGCTGAACTGCAAAAGCCGTTCAATACTCAAATGTAAGGAGAAAGAAGGCAAAGCAGGATGTCCTTCTGTTATCCTATAGTCAATAAGCAGTATAAGCAATTTTCTTTGAGACTTCAGTGGAATTTGCAGTAGCATAAGCCTTCCCTCTTGAGCCCAGCCCTTCAATCCACTAAAACATCATTGCAGTTTAGCCCTATTGGCATTTTCAGCTGAGAAGCCAACCGCTGAAGTACTTACCGAGTTGAGGTTTTTCTCAAAGGAAAGAATTTCAAACTGAAAGATGTTTCAAGTTTGAAGAAAAATGAGAAGCACTTAATTTGCCCATTTAGAAGTACTTTTGGAACTACACAAGCGGGGATTCCCCAGAGAACCAGCCTGAAACTACTGAGATGTCCTGAGGACATCTGGGGCCTTTGCTCTTCGAAGAGCTGTACAGATAATACCAAACCTTATCCTATCCTTCTGTTACCATGTATGAAGTCAGATTTATGAGCTTTGGAGCTGATCTGAGTCTGTTTTTTATATTTTTTCTATAGCTCTGTTAAGGCTATCGTAGCTAACAATTGTCACTCTCAAATGCATTTTTTCCTATGGAGGTGAATATTAAAACCTGAAGATATTTACATTTTGGATGTGTGGAAGAAGCTGAAATCACATCCTGCTTTATTATACTTTTTAAACACGGTAGAGACCAGAGTTTATAAAGTTTATAAACAATTTTATTTAAAATTACTCCATGCAAACTACAGTTTTTCAACTAGAAATATGCATACATGTATCAGTTAAACATGTATTTTCATTCTGGAGTTTTTTATATATTTACAAGCCTCATTAACTCTCTGCTTTCTCCTCTCTACCTCTGGCCACAGTTTTCAAACCATCTGCAAATTTCTCCTTTCAATGACTTGTCAGTGCCTGCCCACTTGTTCAAAAATCAGCAGAACAGGCTCCTAGGTCAACAACTAACAATGGTAACTTCTGTTTTCTACAATTCCTGACCCTATCTTGCATTCCTAAAATACAATAGGGATTTTAGATACTCAAATCTTCTTACTTGCGCAAAGCAGAAAAAAAAAGCAACATGCTGTCAGCATGTTTTTCTCTCTGAGCTTAGTGATTCAATCAAGAAATTCCCCAAAGTGAGAAAAGCTGGAAAACAGCACTTTTATTCTTTTGCTTCTCACTTACAGATTACTTTAATGGAGCAGAAGTGTTATTTGTATGAATATATTAATTTTCAGGTTAAGAGCAAGCAGGGTTTTCTTGGAAGAACGTTGTGTTTTGTCAGCAATTAAAAAGCTGGTTACTGAAGGTGATTTCTCAGGGATTTCCTTTTGTCCCCTCCATGCCCCTCCACACAGGCAGGCACCCATGTTAACCCCAGCCCTGCTGTCTCTCCCTGCTGTCCCAGGCAGGAATGGGATCCCCGTGCCAGAGCCCACTGAAAGTTGAATGGGCAGGAGCAGGCAGCAGTCCCTTGGCTGGGGCAGAGGTATGGGTCCCTCTCCTCTGCCGAGCACATTCTCCTCCCAAACCCCGTAGAAAAGAATCTCCTCAGAGGGCTGCACCTTTCTGCCAAGCCTGGTTGAAGGAAGACATAAGATTTCGAAGCTATCGCAGATAAAGCGGCAAAAGGCACAATCAGGTACACAATCTTCAATGGGGAAACCAGGCTGAAAACATCTTCTGATCCTCCCGAAAATGAAAGGAAAGAAACAGAAAAACAATAGAAGGCCAAGCCCTTGCCCTGGCTTTGGCAAGCACAAAGCCCTGAGCACTCATTTTCATGGGTAACTGGTGAAGCACGAGGAATGCAACATAGCTCAAATGAGTTAGGAGGAAATCCCAACAAAGGCAACAGCTCTCTGGTACTTAACAGTCTGCCCAGAAACTTCAGCTACTGCAGCAGTACCAATAAAGCATTCTGCAAAACTCCTCTTCCCATCCTCCTGCTTTTTTCCAGATAACAAAAAAAACCAAAACAAAACAAACAAAAAAACCAAACAAACCATAAAAAGTTCTCCCAGTTGAAAGGAGAACACTGACAGTGTAACAGAACAAATAGGTACTGCACATTACATTTCAGTTCCTGAGCATCTGTCACTCAATTTTTGTGTTAAATGGGATGCATTCAGTAGGAATCTTCCTCCTTTGAAAATGTCACTGTGACTGATGACAAAGCTGGAGAAGATAAACATCGCAAAACACTGTCAGGGGAGATGTAAGGGATACATATTAATTTTGATGTAAGCCTTTTATGGCATACATAAAAATAAATGATCTTAAAAGTTAATACCAATCACTGAGCACATATATGTGATCAGTGAGTTATAGATCAGCATCTGAGTAACGGGACCTGTGCGTTACAGCTTTGGATAAATCACATTTACATAATCCAGCTGTGCTGCTCTGCACATATCTCTGCAAAGCATCATTTCATTATCAAGACTGTTTCTCCCTCTGAAATGTAAATCTTGCAGTAGGGGCCTGCTGAGATGCAGGGCTGAGGGCAATGTGACTCCACCGTGCTAATTAACAAATAAGCAGACTCAATCTCAAAGTAAATGTCGATCCTTGTGATTAGAGAAATTGCTGCACTGGCATTTTCTTTACTACCTGAAGAAAGCAACTTCAGAATCATTCTTTCCCTTAAATGCCAAACTACAGCACACTCTCTGGGCCTAGGCAATTATTCAAGTTTGTCTCCCTTCTTATTTGCTCTATTATTACCCCAATTTCCTAATTTTTTCCTTTTCAAAAGAAAAATATTAGAGTAACATTATAGCAGATGTATACCTATATAGGTAAATAGGTATATAACACTATCAAAATGTGTAATTTAACACAACTTTTCTTGAAAATGATAAAATTAAGCATAAAAAAATGAAGACATTAAGACGTAAGAGACTAGAAAGCAATCCTATTACACAAAAGCAGGCTTGGGAAGGGGAAGGATAACAGAATAAGCTAGAACTCTCTCTAGCTTATGTCAGGGAAAAGGCATGGTCTGGCATGCAACAAAGTAAACTACTATTATCCGTCCATGAGTGATTTAGAAGGATCATTTTCTTGCAGTTCAAAGAACAGAAGCACATAGTTTTGGAACCATCAGCTTGCTTTTTTTTTTCCTACTGTTTGAAATCACTTTCCATAAAAATTTTGTTACCAAACCTTTGAAACAAAGCGTTTGCAATCTGAGATGCTTGCTCTTTATTTTCACAGAGCAGAGAGAACCAAGGCCAGTGCAATCTGTTTCGTTGCTGTAGGTAGATATGTTGGGACCCAGTGCATCCAGTTCCCCTCCCAGGTGCTTTCCACACCAGACCCATCATTACATTTGTGGTAGGATCCCCATTTCCATCAAGTTCCTACAGGCACAGTGGGTCAGGCACAAGAGCCATCACTTAGCATTGGTGTAAATTACTTCTGATAAACAGAAACATGACATTTGGTTTTGCCTGTAGCTCTTAGGATTACAGGCACCAGTTTTCGTCGTCACACATGTAGAGATTTCCAGTGGAAAGCAGCCAGGCATGTAGGCATGGAGGGAGGTGCTGTGCGCTCCTTTGGCCCACGTCACTGGGGGCTGAGAACCACAAGTCAGACCTTGAAGTATAGCCTTGTGGTTTGATCATCACCATAACAGAAAGGGGCTATGGTCATGCAGACTTCTTCAAATGCTTTTGTCTAATCAGGAATGGATTAACATCTTACAGGTCATGCCTTTGATTCAGTGCCTTGTATAAAGACACAAAGATTGACTCGTATAGATAGCTGTTTCAAGTACAATACCAAACTGTGAGTTTGTTCCTCCTGAAGATTTGCTCCATTGTTTTTAAAGCCAAACTATTCTTCATGTATATTTTGTAAGTTTTACACCAAAATGGGAAACTCAAATCAGGATAGGACCATTTTTACTGATCAAATATTGGATTTTAAGGCTTCAGACCAGCCTAGCATTTGCATACTTCCGTGACTGGTGAATACAGGTAGAAAGAAATCTGTACACAAGCTTATTTCCAAAACTTGTGTGCTGTATTTCCTCTTCCATGTTGAAATTTGCTCCCACTGAAACCACACGTAATTCCACCCTCTTATCTTTCTTTACTGTTTATCAACATCAGTCTCCCTCAGTCATGAAACATTCACTCAAATGACTCCTTAAATCATACTTCACCTGATGAACTTTTCAGGGATGGTTGTTGAATCTCTCCCTTAAAAGGCTCACATTTGAGTTATATTGCATTTACTGGATAAGGATCTTCAACTTTTTGCCTCTGAGGAAGGGAAAGACCTCAACAGATGAGTTCTTATTTCACATTCAACAATGAAATTGGTTACACATACCAGAAAAAAAAAAACGATCATAACATACTAGATAAAGTAGCAGCATCTCTAATTAGAGGAGTGATGATTCATTCAAAATCTACTTGATAAATAGCTACCAGAAAGAGAAGCTTTATAAATGTGATTATGTGCATGACAGTGTCAGGATAGTTTCCATCTCGGGTCTTTCTTGGTTTCAGCCAGCCAGAAATAAGTTTATTCCTGAAGTAAACATACTCCCTTCCCCTCTACTCCCAAAATATTAAGATGATATCCAGTTCATGGGCAAAGAAATAAGCACTTTCCTTCCATTCTAATTAACTGGTATTGCCATGTCTTGAAGACTCCTCTTGTCAAAACATGTGTAACTTGTAGCAGTTTGCTATTAGTAATGATGTTAACAATGACCTGTCAAATTGACTAAAAACAAGTGAATTAGGATTGCTTGTGATACAGACAGAAAGCCTGATGGGAATGTCAAAACTAACAGAATAGTTTCAACTCTGGTGGTCTTCTAGGATTGTATATGACATACTTTGAAAGGTCAGAAACAGTTAATCAGCTTAACACAGAAGAGTCGACCAGAATCATCACGTCAGAAAGATTTCTAAACAATATACATGCCTTGGTTGTTAAAAAAAAAAAAAAAAGCGTTTATTATGAAAAATCTCTTTTGGTGCATTTTGACATATTCACTGCAGATCTGCCTAGACATAAAAATATATCTGGAGTTTAGAAGGACCATGATTCATTACACCAATTCACCACCATACCAGATTAACTCTTTTATGTTCTTATGTTCTTTAATTGAATGAATAGAAGATTTTGATTAATAAAAAATTTCTTGATGCTGGGATTTTCTTTAGGAATGAAAGGGTTTTCCAGTACACATTGCTACTGAAAGACAAATAAAATCTCCAATAAGAAAAACATCCAATGGCAGCTTTAGGAACATACACACAAAGATCTGAATTGAAACCTCTAATTGTTTTGAAAGCATAGCCACTAATCTCCCGCCTAGAAGGAATGCTCCTCTTTGTCCATCCTTGTTTCAAATACAGATATATAACAGAAAAAAAACAGAAACCAATCCCTCAAAATAGTATATACATTAAAATCTACATCCATGAAAGAGGTTACACATTTTCTACATAAATGTAATATTGCCAAATCTGCAGATTTTAATTATGTGTTTTCTTAAAGCCAAATTTCATGTTAAAAATATAGTAGCATGTCACTACCAACAATACTATAAGCTGTCAGGATTCTAAGAATATATTTATTATTATTAAACTAAGAGATACAAATTTATCTGAATTTTCAGTACATGCAATAGATTTAGAAGGACATATTCTTGCACTATATGGATTTCGTATAAGAACCCCAAAACATTCCAGTTTTCACTGTCTTGGAGAGGGGAGAGTGGGCTGAGGTTTATGCCTATGACCTGCCTCTGGGTCACAAAACGAGAATTCAAAAGAAAGAGAGAGTTAGTTGCTAAGAGACCACAGCTACTGAGCACATGCTGTTATCTAATAGCATGCAATGGAAGGCTCTCCAGCGAGAGAATGTGTAATGGATCTCTACGTACAAATAACGCCTGTCACTTACTGAGGGTAAAATACCATCATAATGGTAGAGGAGGCTCCTCATTGTAAGTTAAACTGTACAAATGCCTAAATAAAAAAGCCCTGAGGATTAAAATCCCTTGAATTTATTAATTCTCCATATGCTTCTAAGTTATGCAAGCAAACTCATCATTTGGCAAGTCACATCTCTGTTACTAATTAGCTGATATTAATCCTTATCTTATGATCAGCAATATAAACTTCCATGACACTGAAGCAAGCAGAAGAAAGCAGCCAATACCATCTTGATAATTCTAGAACTAAAAGGGTTGTATGTGATGTTTGGATGATAGAAGACCACTCTTGTCTACAACAAGCTTTAAACTGGCAGGTTCCTTTTTAGCAAAAGCCAGCTTTGGCGTTCACCCTTAACACAAGGCAACACTTAATAGTTTGCCTTTTTGATGCTTCCCACATTTCAACATCTACCAGAGTGAGATTACCTACCTGATATTGCTGGAGTTAAGTTGCATATATTTCATAAATAAATGAATTTTGCACTGCTTTGTCCCATGCTAGTGTCTTTTTCCAGAATAGAGTGGACAGAAGAGTGACGCTCTTGTTCCTGGACATTAGTTGATGTGAATAATAATGCTCCCCTGAAGCTGTGAAACTGGTGTTTGTTATTCATACACAGAGTTACAATGGATATTTGCTTCTTAGTAGAATTATTGAACTAATAAATGTATAATTGTTTCTTTGCAGCTATTGTGGTCAGTTACATATGCAGCTGTCATGAATGTGCACTCTGTTCCTATGCCAAAATTCTCAAAGAAACAAAACATTGTGACATTCTTCTCTAAATGCGTGTGTTTAATTACTGATAAAAAGAATGGGAGTTACAGATGTGAACTAAAAAATTCTATGTATTCACCTAAATTAGATTATACTGCCCCTCCCCCCCGAATTCCTGAAGGCATTAATTTAATTGCAAAATCTCCTTCAAATGGGCTGAAATAGAAAACAAAAAATTTTCAACCTGTTCAATTCTAATATCTTTTTGGCTCACCCAAAAAGGCTAACTAATACTTTAGAAAGCAAACAAATAACCTTCATTATAAAATGTATGCCTGTCATTCAGATCAGTGTCCACAATCAAGACAGAAAAGGGGTTCAGAAAGGCAGACACTTTCTCCAGTCTGACACCAAACTCATAATGAAAAAGGCAACGAACCATGCATTTCATTTTCAAGAATATTCAATCAGAATATTAAACTGGGTTATGATTATGAGACGCTGCTAAAAATCCACATCTGCCTTATATACATAGTCTTTAAGCGATTTAATAAGTCAATAGGATTTCTACATTTAAACCTACAAATAGTTATATATAATCAACAAAATCAGCACGTGCATGTGCGTTTGTGCATTTTAAACAGAACTGGTTTTATCTGTGAATAAATTCATTATGAATGATAGTCCTCCAAAAATGATCTTTATAAGAGCAATAATCGTCATTCTAACTCCACTGTAGTCATCCCAAAGCCTCCATTTGCTTTTAAAAGGTCCATCTCTTTTCCAAGGGTATTAAATATAAATATATTTATATGTATAAGTATATTCTTAGCTAAATATAAGAATAAGCCCAGTGTAAGTAGAGTTACTGAAATAAGACCCTATGACTAGAGCTTCCATTTCTGTCACAAATCAGTTGCCACTTCTGAAAAGGTCTGATCATTGCAGGCATCAAATAAACTCTATAAATTACATTGCACTATTGTGAAGAACTACCCGCAGGTAATGTGTCTTCTGGTAAATTTTTTCAAAGTGCTAAAGAGATACGCTATAGAAAACCTCTGTTATTTTACATTTCACTAGTCATTTATGAGAAAACTGTCTGTTCCCATGCCAAAATTCTCAAAGAAACAAAACATTGTGACATTCTTCCAACAGAAGCAGAATGCCTGACCTAAGGTTTGGGGTTAGTTTGGGTTTTTTGGATGGAGGAGAGGAGCAGGATTTTCTTAAATTTACTGTAGATGTTGAGATTATAAGGGAAAAGTACTGCTTAAGTAACATAGACCAAGCAAAACACACCTTTAAGAATTCAGCACATTACATACATAACATATTCTTTTTAATAAAGATCTGTACTCCAACTAAGCAGTTAAAGCCTTTCCTGAGCAGGTTACAAATCCCTAAAAATGTTGCACAAAGTGAAGCCACTTTGAACTTTCTGTGATGGATTGCACATGGAAGGCTTTGCAAGGAAGCTGGAGGCCAACACCTGTTCCAGTGAAAAGGCTGAAGTTGCTCTAAATTTCTGGCTCTGGAAACTCAATTTCATAGAGGTTTGGATTGTGGTCTTGAATTTCATCTTCCACAATTTCACACCAAAGAATACTTCTAATGCAATAATCCAGACATCTGAAAAAAATAATAAAATCTGTATAGGATGCTGTTTAGCTACAGGCTTCCTACCAAAGGATTTGATTTGTATTTCCACGCTATAGAACGAAAACATTTTTCTGTCTTTCCATCGATTTATATGATATCTCTTCATAACAAATAGAAAAGATGTATTTACATTGTATTACTAATGGAACTTTATATTCTGGAATTCTTACATCTGTTTCTAAACAGCTTAAAAACTGAAACAAATAAAATCTATTTTCAATCTGTTATCATTCACCCTTTCATTTTACCCAGGATATATAGTACAGAACACCACATGTGATTAATTCTGACCTCTAATAGCAAAGAATTGTTTTCCACCAATGTGTCCAATCTCTATAATGAGTCTAAACTCTAAAAAAAAAAAAAAAAAAAAAAAAAAAAAAAAAAAAACCAACAAAAACCCACCTCTCTCACTTACCTCAGTGTCATGCCATTGCCATTTTTTAAAAACTAATTATAAAAATAGGCAATTAATCCATTTCATTCATAATTTATAAAATGTTTGATATCTTTTTTCTTCTAAAAAATTGTTACTTTCAGTAATAAATATTAATAGATTTATACATTTAGTAGGGCTTCATACTTTAGAAAATTGTTAACAATATACAAATATGTGTTTCGGCCGTCCTACTTAAGTTAATGATAGCAATTACATAATTTAAAGCACAAGCAGACCCATAGATTTATGATTCTCCTTGCTCCCCAGAACAGAAGATATAAAAACCCAGTAAGTCCCACTGGTGGCAAGAGGAGCACTGGGAGGCCCTGAAGCAGTGCTCAGCCAGGCCTGTGAAAGTCTCACCATGGACTTCCCAATGTTTCCTCCACAGCTCTCAGGGTACTTCCCCAAAAGGAAGGCATTCCCATTGCCCTTCGCAATTTTGCAGCTATGGACATAAAGACACAGAGAGCTGACCTTTCTTGGCCTGGGCACCTCAGAGCCCCAGGTTGGCACGTTTTGCACAGTGCACAAGAAGTAAAAACACCACTTCCAGAGGATGATCTTCATGCACGTGCAGGACCAACAAGCATCACGTGCACAGCAGCTCAGCCTGCAGTGCAAGGGGGTGGCACAGGCCACTGGTTTGACTTGTGACTCACCCTTTGAGTGAAATAAAGTTAAGAAATATGACTAGTACTGAAAAACTAGCAGGAAATTGTTAATGCTTTGAAACCTATGTTCTTGCAAAAGTCTATGAGCTACAACATCTGAGAGGAAATATCAGACAGAACAGAGAACCAAGAAATTATTTCCAGCTCTTGCTGATGCCCGTGTGTTTGAAAGTCCAGAGCAAACTCAGCTGCTGCTTACTCTTACATTTTGGTTTCCTAATCTTGAATTTCAAGATTAAAATTGAAAGTAATACTGATTAAGGGAGACATTCCAAGGATTACCCAAAAATACACTTTAGGGGGAGCTAATAACAGGAACAGCATAGAAGTTTTAAGTACTGACATAAGACAAAGGGTCTTACTGAAATCAGCAGTATTTAACCAATCTCAGTGAGAGAAAGTACCAATCTTTAATGAACAAATAGCAGGGAGAAAAGGCATGGGCACACACTAGTCATAACAATTATGTTTAGGGTCTCTCTGCTGCTAGCTGTCACAAAGACCAAAGAGGAACAGAGCAGATTTATTGTCATGCTCTTGCAGGGGCTACTCGCTAATTCTAGCTCATAGTTTGAAATGTTTTGGATGGTTGATTTTGTCCTATTACCAGATACGAAGTCATCAGCCACTACACAGAATACAAACACTCAATGACAGATATGATATTCCAGATCAATTACCAGGCAGCAATGGGACCTAGCTCAGCTGCTCATGATTTCAGCTATTCAGCAGCAGATGGGACTTTGAGTATATTAGGATTTCAGCTAATCATCATCCTTACATATAATGGATTGAAAAGTTCATTAAAAACCCCAACAAAATAACTAAAAAGGTTGAAGAAAGCCCACAATTAAAAAAATTGACAAATACAGTCCTATTCTGAGTGTCAGATAGAACTTGTTTTCATGCGGAACAGAAAATGATGGAGACCAAACATGGACCTAACCAAAAGTCATCTGAGATTCATGCAATGAAGAGCTGTTGAATCAGTTTGCCATTTGCTTTGATGCCTGTGAAATTAACTGATGTTCAACACTTCAGAGAAATAAAGCACTTTATTCCAACTTTATCCTAAAAATGAGTTCAGGAATCTACCTGGAAGCACCCAGGAAAGTGGCCAGAGACCCAACAGGGTGAAGTTAACTTTCCTTTCAAGCTGCCTAGTCTAATAAGCAGCAGCACAGGCTCCCTAGCACCTTGCAGCTACCATGCCTGAGACCCATCTGAGGACCCCCGCCTTGGCTCATCACATTTTCTTTGTCATGACACCCTTGACCTTCTCGAGAGCTTGCCAGAGGCAATGACAATGGTGCAAAATGCCCATAACTACATATTGCACATGAGCCACCAAACAGGAATCAGTTTATTAGTGCTGTCAATCTATTTGAATAGTAACTGGAAAACCTACAATGAAAGGCTTGGTTTCTTGACTTTGTATGAGGCAACCAGTTGTCAGGGTTATTTTTTCTCTAGGTATCATACAGTTCGATGTTGAATACAATCAAGTTCCCAGACTCCTTAAGCCCATGTGCAAACAGTGGAGGTATGGAATCATAGGTGACTTTTTAGTTTCAGATTACTGCCAATTAAAACACAAATAGAAGAAGAGGTCCAAAAGGAGACCATGCTGTGCCAAGGTAGGGCACATTTTATTTGTTTAAAATTACTTTAGGTATACTTAAACTGAGACAAGGAAAGCTGTGAGGTTTAGATTTAAAGAGAAGGAAGCAATCATCTTGCTGCTCAAGGGAAAGAAGGATTTAAGAAAACTGAAGTGGCACAGCTGACAACATCATCTTTCACTGCAGTCAGTACAGCATTATAGGTAGAGAAAAAAGAAAACCAGTAGGAGAAAGGGACTGAAGTGAGGAATAAGAAAGTATTTTAACCCCTGGAAAGCAAAAAATATAATTATTAATTGCTAGTGACCATAAATCGACAGAAAGGATTAAACGAAAAAAAAAATTAAAAAAAAAAAAAAAAGCCTTTGCTTGTCTGCACAGACACTGTCCTCTTTTACCAAAATCTGTAATTTTGATGTGAATTCTTTTAAAATTAATTTGAGTTTAGGCATGGAAAACCCCTTATGTACAGACTCTTGATTTAGTACCACAGCGTCTTTAGTTTGCTTAATTTGACCTCAAGCCCTAGAGCCAATTTATATTTTTTGTAAGAATAGATGCTCTACCTTTCTGGCTAGACTGCATACTTTTCATCTTTTATGCACAGGTTTGTTTTCAGTACATAGAAGAATGCTTTTCCACTAATCATCTCCTACATTTTTATAACATTATCTAAAATCCATGCAGTTAGGTCTTGACCTATATTGATAACCTTTTTCTCTTTTTACCAGACATACGTTAAAAACAAACAAACAAACAAAAACCACCACAAACCAAAACCCAACACAAAACAAGGTAGATACCAGCTATGCTAATAGCTATGTTATTGAATCTTGCACATAATTTAGGTGGATTTCAGGTTTTGTTTCTACAAACTTTAGGAAAACTATAAAGGTTTCAAGAATGCAAACACGCAATATGTCTGAATGTAACAGAAAATAAGTCAACTGCTTAAAATCCATACACAGCTAATTAACTTGTATGACACACAAATGATTACAGATGTTTCAAAAATGTAACCTTTCTCCCAGTTCACGTTTAGAACTCACACTGACAAAACTCCCGCTTCAAGCGCCACCCACTTTGAACCCCCCGCTCAAATGTCAAGCACAGATATGGCATGTGTATGTTTACATTATTTAATTAAGCAACACAGTGTGGCTGGAGTTGTGAGAGTAATCAAATCATCAGTGTCTCAGGAGTGATACGCAACATGCTGGGAACGCTTCTCACCACAGGCTTCACTCAGGAGTGCTGTTTTCATGCCCCAGGAAAGTACTGCAAGAATAATCCTGCCTCATCATACTAATATTTAACAGCTGCAAATTATGTATCCTTATCTTTCATGTATCTTCATCTTGTTGTTTTGTGGTTTTGGTGTTTTTTGGTTTTTGGTTTTGGTTTTTTTTTGTTTGGCTGTTTGGTGGGTTTTTTTTGTTTTTGTTTTTGTTTTTGTTTTTTTTCCCCCCCTCCGCCCCACCTCCCCCCCCAACAGCCATGATGGAATTGGAAACCATAAATGGATTTAGGCAGGAAGGACATCTGGGCCAACCTCCTGCTCAAAGCAGGGATAATCAAACCCTTCCAAGGACTCTCACATCAGAGGGCAAATATTCCAGAAAGTGGCTGTCTCACTGGGCAACACAGAAGGCTTCCCACTTCTCTGCGAACAGTATCTCAATGACTGACACATTTTCTCCACCCCTTGAAAACAACAGCAGGGTGGGATAAAGCGATGCTAATGGGAAGTCCCACATCTAACATGGGGGTGTGGCGGGGCAGATGGAGGAGAAATAAAACAGAATCCCATTCTGTTTCATCCTGATCCAGTGAGAAGAGAGCAGGAAGGCAGCAGCCACATGAAGGAACAAGAGGGAGCACAGACACCAAAAGTCTGTGCAAGGAAACTGATTCCAGCTCCCCAAATCCCGTGTCATCCAGAGTGCAAACATCCTTCCATGAAGCACTGCTCGGCCTTCTCTCTTCTCTGCCATATCTCAGAGCTGCTCTACGTATGATGCCGGTGGGTGGAGAGCATGCATACCCACGTATGTCCCAAAATGGTATAGACTCTTAGGGAGCGTAACTCCACACAGTCAGGACAGAGCACCTTTCCACTGAGAAGCAAGCTGTTGAAGGTAAGACAACTGTTGGGTAATACCAGCCACAGAGACACACTGACCACATGGGCCTCTCTTCCCATCTACAGTTTTGTCCTCTTGAGTGGCTTTCCTCTTTTTTGTACTGCATAGAGAATAGCAACATTTGGCCTAATAACCCATAACTATTATTCACTGTCCTTACAAAGACAGAAAATACATTTTCCACATCATGCTGATCTTGATGCTGGCCCATTTTTATTTTTGTTTAGAAAACTAGGCATTGTCTGGTGTAACAGAAATGAAGCTCATAATACTACTTGTAATGAACAGCTTGAGCAGGAAAAAAACCTCCCACTTGGGCAATAAATTTGCTACAAGAGTCATTTTCTTGCCTCACACCACAACACTGCCATTTAAGAGAGATCATTGAAAGAGAATATTTTTGTGAGATCACTTCCTCCTGCTTCGAAAAATAGAAGTCAGCTTCCCAGTGATATTTGACTTTTTATGAATGTTTCAATATTTCTATTGATCACATGAGTAGTGATCAGCTTTTGTAGAAAATAACTGTACTGAGCTGGCATTGCCTTTTACATGTTACACATAACCATCAATAAAAGATTTTTTAAAGTTTTTCCTGTTTATTTGTTCTAAAAATCAGCCTTTTGCGCAGTGTGCATTTAATACAGGCATTTGATCATGACACCCTCCCAAACACTGAATTCCTAAAATGCAGTCAGCTTTGTCTCCCTCTCATTCTCCAGGCAATCTGAACTATAAATGATTTTCATTATAAATTGTCAAGTCTTCATATAGAAGAAAAGTCATAATAAAAAAAAAATAAATAAAATTAAAAAAAAGAGAGAGAAAACACTGGAAAGAAACACTGAATGAGAAAGACCATGATTTATTTTTGATAACAGGATGATTCTGACTCTAATATGCAGCTGCCATCAGCCCTTATGCTCATCTCAAGGGTGCTATTTGGGTTCTCAATTAAGCTAGTTTAATAAAGAAAGACAGAGAAATATCCTTGCAATAATAAAAAGGAAATGACAACCCAAGCCAACAGTAAGTCTAGTCACCCTTTTAAAATAATATTTTCAGACCTGTCAAAGTAAGTGTTTTATGATAAATAGCTGTTATATTGAGATGATTTAAAAAAAAAAATAAAAAAATAAAAAAACCCAGAGCACACTCAGGTATCCTTTCATAGTTTCCTTCAAATCATTCTGTTAGCGTTTACCTGACTGTAATTTGTAATGTACCATCTCTAATGTAGGCTGTGCAAATCCTGGGGCAGTCTCACTGGCTTCAACATGCAGAGCCAGCTCGCTGTCCCTTCCCCAGGCAATAAGCAACTTCCAGCTACATTTGCCATCCAGTGTACCAAGAAACCCTCAAATAGCAGCCACTGCGATGGAAAACAAGGAAAACTTATCCATCTGGTTATTTCTTTTTTGACCAATAGTCTTAGAGAAAAAGTCCTCTCCTGGTAGCAAAGAAGGGGGGAAAACTTGCCCTTTTTTAGAGGCTTCTGTTTATCTTATTTGCTTTTGCAGAAAGTATCACATGTGGACATGGGACTTCCGCATGGGAATCTACCAGCAGAAGAAGCCCTGCAGGCACACACTGCACAAGAGCATGAATTCAGCGCGTGCCCTGCATTCTCTGGTAATGATAGTGTCACGACATTTCGCTTTCTGAAGAAAAAAATAAATCTCTCTTCCTTAAGTGACTGAGTCATGAATGGCATGATTTAAATTATTTCAGGAAACACTTTCAGTATTTTCTGTTTATATGCCATAAGATTGCAAAACCTAGCCCACATTTTTTTTTTTTAATCTGTTAAGGGATGTACAATTATGTCACTCCTAATTTCAGTTAACGATGCCAGAGTTACACATGTATCCATTCAAAATAAGTTATTTTCTGCAAATATTATGTCTTCATATGCCCTTGTTGTGTTACTCTGGACATGAAGGTTTGGTTTACATACTTATCTTTCAATTGTGTTTTTCCTTTTTTCTTCCTTGTGCAAAATTTTAAGTTTGTATTTTTTTTCTGTGATTCGTTTCTCCAATTATTTTAACCAAATAATGTTTCTACAGTACTGTTTTCTACAGATTCTAGTAGCCACTGGGATCTGCCTGTATATGTGAACTGTGTAGTGCATTTCAGATTAAGTTTGGGTAAGAAAATCTATAGCAAGTAAAACACATAGGGAAGACTTGTATTCATTTTATACTGTGCTGAGCTTCTTCCCTATTGCAGGTCAAGAAAAAGGAGGCAAATCCAGACAAAGTTCATTAAATTGTGCCAGGCTACTTCTTAGCCTCTGTCTTACATTGTATGGACATAACTTTCTTTTCTTTCACTGCTTTGTTATATTTCCTAATTTTGGTTTTCTGCTGCAAACGGGAGTTCCTATTCCACATGAGGATTTAGGAAGAACACTTAAACTGATAATAAAGCTAGCAAGTCTGTGTTAAATTAACTTGAGAGAATTGTGGTGTTGTTCTAGGGATACTATGTTTTCCAATTAAATGTAATTAAGCTCGTAACTGCTACCTTATAGATGAAGTCTAGCATCAGAATCTCTCAGATTTCATTGTTACGTGAACAGAGAAACATCATATGTAAAAAAGAACGCAGAATGCATTTTGGTGCTCTTAGGGAACCACTGCTCTAAAAAAGTTTGTTTTCCGTTCTTTGCGTAGTTAGGTTTTTCAATGAATTTAATTTAAGACAGAGTAGACAAGGAATGTAAGAACACGTTCTAAATGCAGAAGTGTGAGAAACTGTATTTGTAAAGATCATTTTAATTAGACCAACTGGCATTGCATCCAGATCCATAACAGACAATACAGTTTTATCACCAAAAGCAATGGAAGAGTAGACCAAATCTTTAGCTGACCTACCTTTCTGCAAGCCAATGCAACAAGTCATTATGATTTTAAATACCTGCAAAAACAATAAGCATCGGACTAGGGCAAAACAAAAATAGAAATGCTATTTTGAAGCTTCACAAAAATAGGCTTTTAGTGTGGCAAGTATCCAGCTAGCATTTCCAAGCTACTGAGGAGCTTACTGCCACCCATCTGCCTCTTACACTCTGGGTACCATGCAGGGTTCTGACGCACACAGGATGTCTGGCAGTCACTATGGGTAGCCAAAGTGCACAGCCACACTTGAATTTTAATCAAAATTATTTAAAAAAATCCCTTTTACTAATGGAAAAATCCAACAAAAAATTTAATCCTCAAGCTGTTTAAAGGTTATCACAGTCAATGTTTTACAGAGGATTTTACTGGCTAGAAGTTTCTCATTTAAAGTAGATTTACAAAATAAAAAATCATATCTGCATATAGCTTACTTGCTAAGTTATAGCCTGAAGTTATTTAATAAGATCTTGAAAAATTTCTTGCAATGAAAATGTAATTTGAGCTTTAACTCAAGTTTTGGAAATTTAGTAGAAGTAAAACAATAAGGAGTCTGTATTTTTATAGGGTTTTTTTTCTTTCAACCTAGAAGTTACCACACCTGCTTGAATTCCTTTCTAATCCTTTATAAAGGCTGTGCTGTTAACAGTTTATTGTTGTGTAAAGTGCATTATTAAAACATACACTTGTTTTTTTCTTTGCCTATGAAGTCTATTTTACAGATTCAAACTTTTTTTTTGTTATTTGTATGTTGGTTTATATGCATAGGTTATAAAAATGTATTATATAGTTAATATAAATAACCTTAATACTATTTTAAGGATCAGAAGTATACTCTGTTAGCCAAAATGTGATGCAAGTGTGATTGGGAAATTATGTTTCAGATCACTACAGTCTACCAGGTACGTAGAGTAAGAAGCAGTTCTGATTACAAGAAACTTACAGTACATTAGAACAGACAGAAAAAGGATAGGAAAAAGAGCCGTTATTATCTTTGCCATATTATAGATTCAAACCTGAAAAAATTACAGGCTTAGGTGTACGTAAGGCCACTGTTTTAGGGGCTGAATTATGACACCATAAAGAAGTGTGTCCATCTAGCAGGAAAACTCATTACTCACTTCTGAAAACTGAAGATGAAGTATTTAGCTCAAAGTCACCCTGAGAGTCCATAATGCAGCCAGGTAGTGATCCACGTTTCCCTCACCCCAGTCCAGCCTGCAAGGTCATATTATCTTCTCAGTTAAATACAATATTAAGCCTCAATCCCATTTGTTATTATTTTTCTTCACTAAGCCAGCTTTTACAGCCTTTTATAACACAAGCACTGTAGGTGCAGCCAAGAGCGGTGGTACTTTCAAAAACCCGTATAGTAAAATATTCACCAGGTACGCTGCTGCTATTCATTGCCTCGCTAGGGCTGAAAAATCCAGAAAGGGTACATTCCTCTGTTTGCTTAACGCTTTGTTGGGACACTATGCCTACAATTACATGAGTCAATTAAATGAGGCTGGGATTGTTCTCTAGCACCAAGACTGACAGGCATGGAATAACTCATATTCACACTGTTAAATTCTCCTGCTCTCCGAAACAGGGTGGCCACAGGCCTAACCTCTTACAGGGGTTATCCCTGTCTCATCCCAGTGCCCAGACCATGCCTGGGAATAAGGAAGACAATGCCGGTTTGCCAGGCCAACATCATGCCTGAGACTTTTCCAGTCACACCCAGAGGCCTTCTTCTGCCCTGGCCTCCTGCTAGACCCTTGTTTGGAGGTGAATTTCTGTCTGAGCTAAAAACAGACCACTTCCCTTGATCTCTCTCTTTTAATAACACAGATCAAGTGGCAGCTGCATTGGTGTAATAGGTTGGTTCCTGCTCAGTCACAAAGAAAACAAATATTTATCCACACCTCTTTCATAGGGCTGGGAGCCACAGCCAGCTCTATAATTTTGTGTGCTTCCAAATTTAAGGAAGAAGTTGTTTTTTTCTCTTTAACATGGCCATAAATAATGAATAAGCTTTGTCCAGAAGTTCGGTTTCTCAAATCACAGAGATACAAATTAAATCATTTACAAGGAGGTAAAACCCCTTTTTGATTTCAGAGTGGGAGGAGAGAGGTGTATACAGTTTTTGTTCTCACCCGCACCCTCCATGGACTTTCTACTGCTCTGCATTTTCAGTACTGCTATACAAACAAACAAAAAAACCAAACCCAAACCAACAAAGACAACGAGCAAGACAGACAATTTTTCTCAGTCTGTTAAGAACAGAGAAGTAACGCCCACATGGAGAGACTGCTTTTTATAACAAACACACCTCCTAAAAATTAATTACTTTCAATTTAACACAACAGGAGTGACAGAGGGCACCACTGAAACAAGCAGTGCCATCTAACGGAGGAACCACTGTGTGTAATTTGAGCATCCAAAGAGTGAGAAAATGAAAAGTCCACATAGTATTTATGTCAAGTCACAAGCACACTACTAATTTTTCAACAAATAGAAGACAATTCCTGACAGAAGAGCCTATCCTCTAAGTTTAGACATTTTGGAAATAACCAGGCTGCATATGTGATTGTGGCAAAACCAGGTGACAGAGGCTGCATTCTCCTCTTCTAGGGTGCCTGATGGCTGGGTTCCAAAAGAAAGCACACCCCCACCAGTTGGTGACTCAGTCCCAAAAGGGCATGTGCCGTGACCTACAGAAAGGTGGAGGAAGAAAGTTAAGCTTCAGGGTTGCTCTCCCCAAAATTAGCCCTCCTGTGAGGTGGCAGTAATACATGGTGCCTCATCTTGGGCCACCTCTGCTCATGGCTCTTGCAGGCTCCATCATGCACCGTGGTGTTTTCTTCTATAAACACAACTTCTCAGGATGAAATGATAATGAAAAGTCCTTACATGACTTCTCAAATCTGGACCAGGTAATGTCATATTCAGGGAGAGGGTTGCGGGAGGCACCACAGTTAAACAGTTATTTTTAACTGTGTTTGGTTAAAAAATAAAGAGAAAGCGAGAAGGGAAAAGAAAAAAAAAAAAAAGAAAGAATGCCTACATTTTTAATAGATTAAACAAATTAAAGTGGTATTTGTATTCCAAAATCCTCAAGGCTTAGATTTGTATTGCCTTCTCAAGATATTTTTCTAAGTTGATTATGCAAATTAAAAGAATGCTGAACTGTTGTACGACAAACACACAAAAAAAGCATGAGCAATAAACTTTTCTCAATGGAAGATTCGTTAAAATTCCTCTATAATTTAATTAAAATCATGCCAGGAAACTAGTTCTGAGACAATTTTAATCTTAGCTTTAATTCCCTAATTGTTTTGGTGCTTGAGGACTTGAACTACATCTGCACGGGGAAAAATAATTTGGCACTTCGGAAAGCAAAATAATTAATGTTTGAGTTTTAAAAGTGAATAATATCCTCCTGGCAGTTAGCAAAGTATTTTGTTAGTGTATATGGCAAGATATATATAGTTATATTAGCATATATGGCTAATTAGTAATCCTCATCTAGGCTGGCACATACTTCCAGAACTTTTAAGAAATCCCTTTTTATTTCAAAGGGAACTTTGGTGTGCAATAATAGTATATGTATGCCCTACATTTTATTCAATGGCTAATTCAATTCATATTTACATTCACAGGCAAACTCAAAGTAACTACCAGTATACACTAAACATTGTCTTGTGTGTTTGATTTCACATAGCTTGTTTATAACACATTAAAATACAAACCTAGATATGTTTCACTCCTGTTTCTCTCTTCGTTTTGTATATATGGGGAAACTGATTTGTTGTTACAGGGTTCTTCATTAACAGAATTTAGCTGAGCAAGAGTTTGGAGTTACTTTTATGTAAAAAATTTTATGTGTTTTATAAAAATATACTCGATAAGCATCACTGAATCGTCTGATTGGTTAAAAAAATAAAAAGAATTCTACAGCTTTTATAAATATTTAAGGCCTAAAAATGGCAAGGCAGTTTGAGATCAACTAAAAACAAATGGCAAGGCAGTTTGAGATAAACTAAAACCAAATGTACAAATACATGTTCAGTGTAACTGTGAATTTAACAGCAAACTATATTCTGCTTGACTGAAATAGAACTCTGTCTTTTTTACATTAATAAAGGCATCTGTTCAGCCGTGGTAAAGACCTGTATGTTCCTGTGTGTCTTTATCCATGCCTGTTTGTGTTGCAGACGAGGTGATGTTTAAGTAATTTAATCAGTCCATGAGCCTTCAACTTCTGTTTACCTGAAGACATCCTCACATCATCCTTCCCACTTGGCCGACTCAGGGGCTCTCAGGTAACCCCACTGCCTCTGTAAAGGATTTATTTTCTTCCCACTGAGAAATGGGATGAAGTCACTGGGAACATTTGCTTCTTTGTTGGTATCAGCAGTCGATTTCTTTTCTTTTACATCCTTCCCAATATTGAAAAATCTTCCTTCTCAGTAATTCAGACTAGACATTATCTTCTTGTGATTTTGCAGAGAAATCATAAAAAAAAAAATAATAAAATAAACTTGGTGACCTCAAGCTTCTCACCATTAGCTTCCTTGTCTCACCTCCATCTCCCCTCCCCTTTAGGGAACAAAGCCATCTTCTAGTTCCACCAAGCAGATGGTGGAAAGCTCCCTATTTACCAGAGGGAGCTTTCACAAGATGAGAGCTACACAGAAGAAGATGTACCATACAAGAGCCCTTGCACAGCCCAGCCGTTGTGCAGAGTTGCACAGGCCAGGGAGGCCGTGCTAGAAGGTGTCCATGCATCGGCATTACCTTGCACCGCGGTGCCCCAGCACCCCCGTGCAGTCGTGCTCTACGTGCTGTGGCAGCTTACAGACTCCTTGCTTTTAGTCTCACTTCACCTCTATTACTGTGTTAAAACTAACTACTGCTAATATATTTAACAAGGGGATGGTCGGCTTGGATGGAGGATCTAGCAGTCAGTGAAGACATGTCTCTATTTACTGGTGTAATACCTAAGCTGGCCCAAAGGACCGAGCAATTTTCCCTAGGCTGTTCAGTAAACCAGTGCTGCACTTCTGATTAACACCCAAAGTGTTTCCTTCTACCACACCTTTAGCCCTGAATAGTAAAGCTGCCTTTCCAGAACAGAAAGCTGAAGAAGCTAAAAAAACAATTATAAGCAGCTTCAAACTTCAGTAAGAGAACAAAGTGTGGAGACTGTGAAAGTGCAGAATACTAAGAGTTAAGGTCTGGAAGAACAAAAGGGTGGGAGTTGTCAAAAACAAGCAAAAAGCTAAATTCATACCTATTTTAGGAAGGGACATATAAGACTTTGCCAAGATTAGAGTTGAAAAAGCTACATAGATCCACATTTATCCTCAATTACTACTGGCAGATGAGGGTTCAGCTTCCTGTTTCATCTGCAGACTTCTTTTATGAAAAGGCAATTAAATTTTCTTTCACTAGAAGCAGTGTATCTCTCTGTAAAATCCCTTTCCCTTGCTCCTCTATTTCTCAGATCCTCCTCTGTAAAGTGAAGATAATGAATGTTTCCTTTCTCTTACCCTTTGTCAGAAATGGCTTTTCAAGTTCCCAGGAACAACATCCATACACAAGAAAGCCCCATTCTCAGCAATGCCTCTAAACACCCCTAGGAAGTTAAGCGAACAAAAGGTTCCATAACTATACTTTGATAAATCAGAGGTTAACAAGGAAGTCCATAAATTTCTGTCCATAAGTTCAAATGTTCTTTCACTATTACTGCAGTCATAAATAAAACATCCTCTGGCATTAAAGCTCCCATTATTTAGACCTTCCCTCTTGATGTTTGCAGTGTGTTTATTAAACTAAAAACCGTTCATAAATGAATCACAGGCTCCAGCTATCAATTCAATACTTTTCCCCGTAAACACAACATCAAAAAGCCAAACTGTTTTAAACATACAAGACTATAAAGTTCTCTTTTCATTCATTATCTCTTCTGCACCTGCTCTAAATACTTCTTAGCTTAATTGATGGTCTCTAAACAATCAGTGTTTATATTCACTTTGGAGCTGCTTCAGCAGGAAGATAATAGTTACTGTTTGTTTTCCTTCTGTGTCCTGGCTGTCACTCAGAGCCACACTGAATGCAGGGGCTGGCAGGAGGCTCCCGCACCCACCACGCCCATTTGCTGCCTGACTCTGGTTAACACATCACACATTAACCATGCTTCTTCACCTACATTTAATGTTCAGGCTCTAGACTTTTTATTGCACTCCAGTAAACCAAATCACTTTCAAGCAACAGGAAGACACAGGGTAGTAAACCTTGGCCTGAGGTCAACCACTCCTACAGCCAGGCCTCTGGGACTATCATCCAGGGAAACTGCTTGTCCCTGGGGCCTCACTCCTCTGAACTCCCCTACAAGATGAGCCATGAGGTTGGTCCCATACCTCACAGATCCCAGGAGTACTGTATTTAGTGAGACCTAGACCCGAACCCTGCTTCCCCACTCCTGGCATCATGCAACCTCTGGGGAGCTGCAGATTCTTGTCCTCCATGGCCCACACTCCCTGGGTGGGCCATGAGGAACACAAAACATAACCCCAAGCTTTGGATGTACCCTATACTTTGACCCTGAATCCACAGAGCACTCAGTAGGATAAGAAAAATTAATGCCGTGTAGGTGGATGACTCACACATTTCTACAAAGAGAAAAAGAACACAAGAGGGGCCCTGTCTGGTGTTTTGATAGGGAGAATTTCCATAGCAGTATAATTGTTCACTTTTCAGTGGGAACCAAGTTAAAACAAGGAGGAACAAAGAAAAAAGATGATCTTTTTTACCCCATATGTGACAAAAGTGTGCCAATCTCTAAAGAACGTTGATGCTGCAAAACATAAAATATTACTGTTACTAATCAGCATGCCTTGTCTGTACTTATGGACTCTCTCGTTACCCTAGAGGTGATGTTCAGCTGATGTCCCACTGAATAAATACCATATAGGAAGCTGGCACGGGAGTTGCAACTGGAAAGATTTCAATCAGCCCAGCAAAGGTGCTAAGCAGATAGGCTCCGACAGGCTCAGTGCCTGCACCATTCAGACTTTGACCCTATATCCACTCAAATAGAGGATGGGTACACTTCAGCCACAGAGCTGAGGGGTCATATGGCCGGCACCATCAGCATGGGAGCAGGAATGGTCTCTCAGAGCCGAGTGACAGGCGAGGCTGCCCCCTCACAGCAGGGCTGCATCTCTCCTCTTCCACTTCTCTGGTGCTTCTAGGGCACCTCCTTAAGGCCAGACCTCACATCTTCAGGGAAGCTGGATCAGGTCTTTCATGCCACATTTCTGTGCATGCATCATTCAGTAATTTTACTTTTGTATTTGAAAACAAACACCTCTCCCTTCAGCAAACAACTCAAGAACTGCAATATTTAAATTCATAAAGAAAGTGCAATTCCCAGGAAAGCTGTGATTTGCAATATTCAGTCATGGGTAAGGTAACTTTTATTACTGCGGAAATACAATTTCTCAGTGACATGTTTCTCAACAACACATTTCCTAGCATTATCAAAGGAAATTCAGCGATACCTAGCTAGTATGCTGCAGTAAACACCAGCATCCTCTCTTAAAGGAGGAAACACTTCTCACTGACCAAGAGTGATGGGTGTGCAGAATTCTTTGCAAGAGCTCCCTTAATTATCTATCAGCTCTGCTCCTCCTGAATCAGGGAGGGAATGACAAACAGCACCAATATAGTGTCATCCCCCATGACAAACTTAGAGTTTCTAGGAAGCATGTAGATAAACGTATGGACAGTGCCAAAAACATGCTTACATAACAAATGCTTTCTAATGAATGCAAAAAGAAATCAAAAAGCTTCCTTCTAGAAACTGTGTTTTAATATTTCTCTTGTGAACTGAGTGAAAACATGAGGAAATAGTGATTTCAGCTGTGAGGTTTTTGTATTTTAGATAAACAGTCTCGCCGTTAGGGAATTGATACCTGACAAATTCCACTCCTTGATTTATCACATTTCACAGAAAAATGCATCTAATTTCAAATTGTTATTTTTGCATTTACAGTACTATCATTGTAGCTCACCGTGATTACAGCACCTGTGAAACTCAGCGCCTGGGGGAAAACTACTGTACCACCATCTCCTTTCTATTAATGGAGTAATTCAATACATTTACCTTCCTAAGCACTGTCATTTTATACAGCCAAAGCTATGTATTTTCTGCTGAAACACTGCAAGAAACATTCCTACGTTTTGCTTGCTTAACATGGTGGGTAATTCTCAGGACTGAAAAAAAAAAAAAAAAAAAAAAAGATATAAAGATATACTGATTTTACTTTTTGACAGAAATTCCTGTTTACCACTTATTATATTTATCTTTTTAATATTTAAATTAAACCCAGCACTTTCTACAGTTTGGGTTAGTTTAATAACAAAGTTAACAATCAAATTTGTCAAATTGATTAATAAAGGATTTTCATATTGATTCATTCACATTTTATTTTTTGATAGTCGTCTTTTCAGCCTATGAAAACTTAAAGCACCTCTTGTAATGATTATTATACAAAGGCTTGGAAAGGACCAGAAGAAAAAAGCAGAAATTTCATTTGTTTCCTTTATTAAGGAGAATTTGTAAAGTGTCAAATTCTGTATTTCACTGTACATGCACGGCTTCTCTTTATACTCAGTGGAACTGAGGGCCAAGTCACATCCTTATTCAATTATTCTAAGATCTTATTCAAATATAATTCAAAGCATATTTTTCCTCTACAACTCTAAAAACCATGAGAAGAATTGTCAAGTTCGGGTTTTAGGCTTTGAAAGACATCATTGACTTGAGTGCTTGGAAAGAGTGCTCACAAGACAACTAATATCACAACTCCAAAGAAAATGCTTTCAGACTCTCTCTCCTTGTCTTTCTTATGGTTCTGCAAAAAGGCTAAAACCAAGTACACCTACCCAGTAACAAATATTCCTCCTGAATCTACTCATCCATGAAAACTGTTACATTAAGACCTCTTAAATTCATTTATCTCACTTAAACAATAGAGACATAACCAAGATCTAATTGCTATCTATTCTTTTTGAAAAGTAGATAGAAAGGGAGGAAGAAAGAATATGGAAATAAATATATTGAAAATGGCCCACTTGAGAGCCAGCATGGTGTGAGCCAACTTTGGACTTTAAAGAGTCTAAAGTTAGTTCAACAAATAAAATAACAGTCTCATTTTCACTTTAAAATAAACCTCTATAGGTGTTTTATATTTGCTGGAGACAGACATCGAAATGCTTATGAATGGAAAAGAACTGCTAACACTCAAAGATTGTTGGGCACTACTTCAGCAGTTGTTTTCCTTCTTTTTCACTGATGCATGCACCAACCTGCATACTTACATTTGAACACTTTTTTTTCTTTTTGTTGGTTTTTTTTTGTTGTTGTTGTTGTTTGTTTTTTTTTTTTAAGAGTGCAAACTGGGGAAGATTTAGATGTACCAAAAAAACAATGCTGCCAGAATCTTCTCGGGATGTGTAGCTCAATCCTGCAAGGTACGGTTGTTGTGGGTTAACCCCAGCTGGCAGAAAAGCACTAGACAGCAGCTCATTCACTTTCACTCACCATCCTCAGCGGGATAAGGGAAGAAGAAAGGAAGAATAAAAAACAAGCAAACTTGAGGGTCAAGACAGAGCAAACAAAAATAAATAATTGTTTAATAAGTGAATAAGTGGAAGAAGAGGAAAGAAAACAAAATAAGTAATGCAAAAGCAATCACTCACCACCTCCCATGGGTAGACAGATGCCCAGACAGTTCCAGAGCAAAAGATGGCTAATTCCCTGAAGTCCCTTATTTTCCCTTTTATTGCTGTGGATGACATTATATGGTATGGAATATCTCTTTGGTTCGTTCATATCATCTGCCTGGTTGTGCTCCCCCACCCCCAGTCTATTCATGGGGGTGGCAGAGTGAGAAACAAATAAAACTTTGATGCTGTACAGATACTGTTCAGCAAAAGCTAGAGTATTCATGTGTTATCAGTTCTATTTCAGTCAAAATTCTAAACCAAAACACCATGTGAGCTGCTACGAAAAAATTTAGTCTATCCTAGCCAGGCCCAGTAGAAAGGTATGTTCACTGTGATCAAATCCAGAAGGAAAGGAACAAAGAAGGTGTATCCTAAGGCATAACAAACACTGGTAGGCAGCTGGGCTGTTATGTTTCTTAGTTTTTTGTCAGTGGACTGTAGCCTTCTCTATGAATTCAGAGGGACCAAAGCACCTAACCACCTCAGCAAAAGTTCAGCTTGGCTACACCATGCACCCAAGGTTTTAAAGGCAACTTGAGCTCATGTATCTTCCTAGAGCCATGGCACTCATCACACAGACCTCAAAGAAGGCTTAGTCTGAGACAACTTTTCTCAGTTGTGGGAAGACTTGATAGAAAATATGCCTGCACATTTGGGATGTAATTTTGTGAGTTTGTAACTGCCACAGCCCATTCACAGCACTAGTAGGGAGCTCACTTTTAGCACCACAACAGTGCCAAAAACTCCAAACTTTTCCCTGCCAGTCTCAGGACAAAAATCTGCATATGTTCACACAATTCACTTGTGAAGCAGGTTTGGAATTAAAGATTGGCTTGAGTTTAAATGTGACAGACTTTCTAGACATAGTTACTCATATTTAACATCGCCTACACATAGAGGACTCGGACTCAGTCTCTGCTAGCATCTCCAGGATTGCTGTCTAGCAGGAGGATTAAGGAGAGTAAGCCAAACTGCTACTTCATGGAGAAGCAGCTATATTTGTAGGACTCCTCAAATTTCGCATCTAAAGTCTAAAAAGACGTGTTAATAGGAGATAACCTGGAGCCATGTTTTCTTGCTAACCAGTCAGAGGAAAAGTGGTTGGCACTCATCATTCTCTTCTCCTGTAGAAGACCCTTCCGTCTGAACCTTCCTCCTTCAGCTAAGGGAGACTTGCCCATTTACCTTGGAGACAAAACAAACACATCTAGCTCTCTTTTGCCCATCCTACCATGAGGACTGATAATTTTCTCCTTTGATTAAAGTATCTCCTAGCTGAATCCAACAGTGGAGACAGGTTAAACATTACATCTGCTACCACCACTGCTATGATGAGGAACAGATACTTAATAGAAGGAGATAGAACGGATCCCATCAGGTAAAAGGGACAGATAATAATGAAGAACCAGAAGTTCTCTGCTTAAAAACACAGGGCACAAATGTGAAGGAGCAAGGAAATAATGCAACTAATAAACCCTTGCTAGGAGATGGAGTTTTCCCCAGATGAGCTCACAGGAGTTACTACCAGCAGCAGAACATTTCTGGAATAGGCTTGAATTGAAACACTTTGCAGAACATCAAGGAACAAATTTCTGCTGGGAATGACATCATGGATTTGGGAAGTTAGTCTGTCACTAAAGAGCAAAAAAACTCTTATGACACATTTGCCTTTTAAAATCATAAAATGTTTGTTCCCTGAGATTACAGATATGCTGATCCAGAAGTGTTAAGTGCCCTTACCCATCTTGCTTAGACAGCTAATAAATTACAAAGACATTCTCCGAGTGACAGAGGAAAGAAAGCTTGCCTTTAAATTTGTTACTTTGTTGGCACTCACAATTCCTGTCTCCACAAAATATATTCCTAGGCAGCAGTGGGGGAGTCTTAGCAGACTCCTATAAGAGGCAGCAAGCCAACTTGCAGTTATTCTAAAGAATGCATCAGTTGTCTAAAATTTTGCACCCTAGTACAGATCCTGTTTGTCTGAAAAGGATCCAGGCCATGTAAAAACGGTCTGCTGGACAGAGTCCAGGGTTTTACAGACTAAAAGCATATAACTTTACAACATTCCTCTACAAATCTTGCATGAAAATGCTGGTTAGCACACTGTGATAGGTAAAGGGAGGGGAATAGCTTTTAACACTGTCAAAACACATTGGGGCCAATCTCAGAACAACTGTGGGAAGAGCAAAAGGAAAAGGTAGCATCTGTAAAATATGTCATACTGCACTCTTTCTGCATCCTTGCAGTGATAATTCACTCACTTACAGGGAGGTATTACTGATATTTTCAGTTTACAAGGTGTAGGCTCCTTGCCATCTGTTCAAAATTCAGATGAAAAAATCATCTATCTACCAGTATGGTCTGTTAAGCCGTTCTGCAAAACCCTTCACTGGTTTTCTGATGTACTGAGAATCAAATATGAGGCTTCAGTCCTAAGAATACTTTCTTACATGTTTAGTTTTATTGCCATGAGCAGACCTCCTAGCTTACACGGGACTACATGATGTAGTAAAGTTAAGCAAGTGTGTAAGTGTTTGCAGGTTCAGGGCCTTAGATCACTGTTCTGGTCCACATGATCTAACAGAGCAAGTAATATCTACAATAAATTCAATTCCTTCTACTTCCATTTCCCCCGTTTCTCATGGGACTGATGCTTCAGTACTTTTTCAAACTATATCCAAGTATGCTATGCTTTCATTAATCCTTTTTAATTGTTTAAACATTGAAACTTTGTGTGTGAGATGTGTAATTTCTTTGCACCACTTAATTCAGAAATAGAGTAAATCCTTTAATGCTGTAGAACTGGTCAGTGAGATTAATTCATCACAGACAGCTTACGCAGCTGGTACCGGCAAGCTCACTGTAGGCTACAGCACTCCATTCCAGTGGGAGTGAGATACTGGTTTTCTCAGTGTGACCGTACATGCACACAGTTGAAAAACAACAGATAAAGCTGTTGAATTAAAGGATCCTTGCTCCTAACAGGCTGCAAGCCTTGCTTAGCCAGAGCTCAAGTTTACCAAGCGAATGGGTTTTCAGCAAAAAGCGATCAAGTTTCTGGGAAAGGAGGATCAAAACCTGAGCAAGAAGCACATCTGCAAGAGTGGGGACAAATGCTCAGGGCTCCAGACAAGAGGACAGGCTGATGAAGCTGTGGATTAATCAGGATAGCCATCCTCTTCAAAAGAGGCCTCATGAGAAGCACTGGGGCCCTGTTTTTAACGCAGTAGCACTTGAGTAGTGCATCATAAGACTGAAGCTGGTAGCTCAGATGGTTAAGTTCCCCCACACTAAAAGCCAGTTGAACTTGTTCCAGGAACATACAGCATTGTATAAGAAGCTGCCAGTTGCAGCGGTCTGACATAAAACAAGGTCCCTTCAACTTCCCTTATAGAGTAGTCATTGCAGGAGCAGAACCTTTTTCCTTATAGGACCACATTTGCCTGCTTCATCATGCAGCAATTCCAAAAGACGAGGCTTGTTAAAAGTTACTGCAAAGAAAGGAGGCACAGGAAGAAGTAATACAGAGATAAATTACTTTATATTGGCCAAGTTAGAACTAGGCAAAAAACAATTTTCCTTTCAGAAATGCCTCATTATACACCTAAGTAAATTTATGATGGTCTGAAACAGAAAAGATGACAGAAAGGAAGACTCACTCATTTCAGACTCTGATAAAATGCTTACGATAGTCACCTGAGATGCATGTTCAGAGTCCTTCTGAAAAAAAAGAAGTAAAAATATTATTATACAAAAAGTAACATTAAGAGCTATTGGGAGCAGCCCAAAGCAGCCAGGATCTGGGTCGCCCATCCATAATAGGACAAATTCAACATTAAGATCCTATTCTGTCAATAACTTGATATGACTCCATGAAAGCCTTTATCAGACAACTGAAAACAAACCCATCTGCACTTTTGAAGCTAGCTTCTACATTTCTCCTCCACATCCTCCATTTTAGTCTTAAGACTAAAGAGCCTTTTTATAATGGAAGTGTAGTCAAAATTAATCAGTCCTGCAAAAATTATGTTTTGGTCAACTCATGTTTTCCATCAAAAATAATTAATGAAAAAACAAATAAGAACAACACAAACCAGAAATAGCTAAATAATTCATTTTCCTTTGCTACTTAAGTAGAATCAAGCTACTTTCAGAATACAACATTGAGTGTCATGCCCACAGGTACTAGCCAAGATTTGTCTGTACCACATGCAGAGCTATGCTGCACGTCTTACAGGAGTTTCAGCAAATGTGAAATGTGGCTATTTGCACTTCTGAGTAAGTCACTCAGATGTCCTTTATAGGTGAACTACAAAGCCCATAGTAGCTTCTAATGCCATCCTGTGAAATAGAGAAAAAAGGTGGTAGAACTGAGTGTCTTTCTCATAACCCAGAATGGTGATCTAACTGGTGGGACACGTGCTATTTCAGAGTTTGTTACTTCTCGTGCTTTGTACAGAGACGCCATCCTTATTTAAACTGGTAAACACTTCTCATGAATCTCTAGTGCATACACGTTTTCAAATAAACTGCTCAATCAGAAAATTCTCTTATAACGGGGACAGAGGAAGGAGTTCCTATGCTCTGAACACTGTAAATTTGGCACATCCTGGTGCTTCTGAGACAGCGCTTTCTGGCTTGCACAACTGTCAAAATGCAAGTCAGAACCGAGACATGGGAACTCCACGATGTCATCACGTCCACACTGCCGCTCTTCTCTGATCTGCTTTCTGAAGAGCCTTCAAACACTTCATACAGTTAGTTTGCCAATAGTTTAGTACACAGTGCTTCACCACTTCCCTTGGAAGTTTATTCCACATAAATGTTCCTCATAAACCAGAGAAGACTTTATAATTAGATACAGATCTCTTCCAAAAATTGTTACACACCATATATTAATTTCTGTATGCTGATCAGTGCAGTTCGAATGCTTCTGTAATACTCATTCAACATCCTTTGTTGCACATACTGGGATAAAATACTGTAAATGATTCCTCTTCTTTGTGCCTTTGAAAACCTTTCAGCCAGTTCTATTCTTTATGGTCACCATTTTGAATATGAAGCAGATAAACACTGCACTGGAAAAGCTACACGATAACTGAATAAGGAAGTCTATAACACGCTTGAGCCTATTGTTTCAGTTTAATAGCTTGCAACTCAAGTTTAGAGCAACATATATGGTGAAAATATTTCCCATAGCAGGAGATGTCTTGTCATTTTTGTGGGAAAGCAGAAGAATGAATGGTCTTATATTCTACAAGATGCGTGAATAGTTTGATTGCAATTGTTTGTTAGACTGGAATTATACCTGCCTTATGTTAGGGGAAAAAGGGAACATGATTTTAAGAAAAAGACAGTCTTAACATTAAATCCCCTGTTATTTAAGTGTCCTGCAGGTGGTGTCTCTCCCTAAAAGACTAAAGTCGTAAGTCACTTTGGAGAGGGGCCAACTGTCTGGAATCCTTCGACCAAAACCAAGTGTGGGCTTCTAAGAAGTCATGAGATAAAAAGTCAAAACCCTCTCTCTTTTTACAGTATGTTAAAAGTCCCTTTCTCCCTACAGAAACTTAGAAGACAAACTAAATCAGTGCTATTGAGAACAGAGAAGACGTGCTTTGGGCATAAATGCTCAACACAGCTGACAGTGGAAATAGTACATGAGCAAGCAACTTCCGCCCATCTGAGAGTATGAGAAAGTAGAAGTACATATTGTACAATTAACATAAGAAACAATAGAAAAACTGCCCTCAGTTCTTAAGTGTATTTGTTACTGTTTCTGTGTTTTCATAACACAGAAAGATTTCATTATGCTTTTAAAAATGAGGACAATTTCACGTTCCTTGGACTAACCTATTAATTCATGTGTTCAGAGCCTTGAAGTCTTGTGATCCATGAACACAGGGCTCATAAACAGTTCATAGATTACCCAGTTGTTCTGTAGGAACTGCAGGCTGACTTATATCACTACTTTGAAAATACTGATCATTCAGAGAAAAGAAGCCATAGCTCTGCCTGACGTATCACCAGAAAGAATCCTCCACAGGAATTAGACCATATGATTTCATGAGTGTGGGAGAAAAAGCCTTGAGAACAGCCTCTCCTGGTTGGGAAAGTGTGACATGGTCACCTTCCTAGCACTGTGTTCAACAGATACAACTCAGTTCACCCTATATTAAAAAACAGACAGTGGCTTCAACACAAGATGTAGGAATCAGCTGTAAATGATAAAATTGGTTTCTTCTGAGTCTAGTCATACCAAACAACTATGATAAAAGATTGTGTTTAATTTGGATGAACTTTGTTTTTTTAAAAATCCAAGGTAAACACAAATGCGATTCAGTGCTTTTACAAACATCTCAGTACCTAGCTGCTGACTCCACCTATTCATAATTCAGGAGGCCCAAATGAATGCAAGTGCCAGAAGCCTATGGAGGTACCTAACATCACATGGAGCTTCTAAGGATATCAAAACCCTATTTTGACTTAGAATTAATCCCAAGTCTCATCTTCCAAGTGTTTGCAATCTCCATGTGGGATGAAAGAGTCCTTGATAAAAAAAAAAAAAGAAAAAATCCTAAAGCACTAGATCAACATCTGCATAATGTAAAACATATGAAGCATTATGTTAGTAAGGCCCACAAGCCAGAGTACGTACTTCCTTTGGTGACAGCTCTCACCAGAAGACCACAAAGTTCAGATTCTTGCACCATCTTCCTCCCAGTGGCACAGACACTACAGGAGGGAATAAGAAGTTTTTGGCCACCTTGTGGCTATAGCACTGCCTTTCTGGGAGACATTGAACACAAACTGGAACCCACTTGGTCAGGGAAAGATCTCCAGCACACATCTTGCATTTGCTGGGCAAGCTAATCACATAAAAGACAGACCAATCAAAAGCATCCCTAATTGTGTTTAAAAAACAATGAGCTCTGCTCATGGCAGAACAGTTATTAGCAAGAAAGTCCCAAGCAGATGAAACTATCCACCAGCACTAAAGAAAGTGTCCTCTGAACTCCAGTATTGTATTGTAGATCTTGTTCTGAGGTACTGATTATGAAAGGCACAGCAGTCAAAGCTCAAGACCACACTTCGCATACCTAGAAGCTGAGCAAAACCTAATTTCATAACACACCTGTCTTTCTCAATCTAGTGTTTAATAATTTCAGTGGGGAAAAATACTGAGCCCTAGCTCTTTAGAAAGGACAGGTTGCTTTTTGTTGTATAGTGGTACTGTGTTTGCACATTACTGGATAAGATATTTTTGTCACACATTTCATTAGATTTTTACTTTGACATCTATCTTCAGAGTGTAAAACCAAGAAAAACCAGTTACATGGTCCTGATCTAGAAGAATTATTAGACCTTGCTCAGAAGAATGTAATCTTTCACACAAGTTTTAGCTTTAGATTTAGCTTGTCCAAGCATTTTAAAGGGGATTTCCCTCTAGGCAAAATGTTAAAAGTTGTTTTTGAATAGACATATGGCTATACAGCTTCCTACAATTACTGGATATTTTAGTAGCCCGGTTCAATTTAACTTTTGCAAAATATTTTTAGATGCAGAACTTCTAAACCTCAGAAATGAGAGTCAGATAGTGATGTTGCCTATGAATATAAGATGTAAATCAATTACTGTCATTTGAGACAGAAGTGTAAGTCATAGTAACGATTGCAATCACAAAACAAGTATTTTTCAACAGCTGAGACATTGGTTGGCTGAGACAACATTCACTTCCTGTGTGCTCATAATAAAGATTAGATTAAGTTGGAGACCACTGCGGAAGACCATAACTTTCGAACAGGAATAAGCAGAATGCGTTATGGGATCCCTCTTGCAAGATGGAGTCCCCAGTCATCAACCATATGCCCTTACCCAGAAAGCTATGAAATTCACAGCGGTCATCTCATTACTTAGGCTATGTACTAGTCTGAAAAGCAGTTTTGATAAACAGCCCCCTGACTGCCGTAGGAAGGAGGGGAGCACATTCAGCCTCTGCCACGAAGCAATGACTGTGAACAGTATGGTAGGAAGCAGTTTGTTCTGCTAACAAACATCCCTTTGCAATCCCTTTGCACCCTCCCCATTAGAGCAAAATAATCTCTTCACAAAAAAGTGAATAGATGGACTGGTTCAAGTGGATGCTTGTGATAAAAAAGGTTTTCTGCTAAAAAAAAAAAAACAACAAAAAAAAAATCCATCCATCTTTAAAAATTGGTAGTATGAACTGATTTTCTAATTTTAGGAAGGTCAGCAGTTCAGTGTTAGCCATTTTATGACCCAGGCACTAACAATTAAGCCAACTATCATTTAGGAATTCAGGTTACTCAATCTCACGAAACAACTGACCTCAGAAATGCTGACTCGTGAGAATGAGGTTATGGGAAGTATAAAGCAGAAGAAATTAATCTCACTTCCCTTTCCCTGTTTTTCTTTCGCTATTTTTACATTATCCTTTTCCTGGATCATTGACTTTAATTTGGGACCTAACTGATCAAATGTTATGCCTTGTATTTACATAGTGAGCTTAATGGATGTAGCACTATGGTGTACAGCATTGATCGACAGTAATCAATGACTCAGCACTGCTACACCACCATGGGAGATGCACTAATTTGTTGCCCATAGCACATCAATAACACATTTTACACAACAAACCAAACACTACGCTTTCCTCTACAAGGAGAATCTTGTCATGTAACTCTTACCTACCTTCTACTTAGGTACAGTGCTTAGGAGAACAGTCTCCTCTCCTGTGCTAACATGAAGGGGTTTTAACTTCCCCACATTTATTTGCAGTAGTTAAATTCTTGCTTGCTTTACATCTACAGAAATGGTGCTGTCCTGTTTTTTTTTTTTTGGTTTTTTTTTTTTATGACTACATCACATAATCTATAAGTAAGAGGAAAAAGTAATATTTTGTAGACTAAACTGCAATGGTTTCACATGTATAACTATTCCCATTTATTTTTGCCATTATTTTACTAGGTTTTGCATTCATTCATATAATCTCTATATTTTTTATTGCTAAATGCCAATGTTAAAATGGAAGTCTTGGCAAGAACTCTTGAGACTAATAACTGGGTAGAAGCTAGGAGTAAAGCATCCATTCCAAGTTCCCAAATTCCAAAGCAATGAGTTGATAGTATTAGAAAGAGTGAAGATGGCAGCTGCACACTCCACTGTCTTATACACTGTAGACATAATACCAGTCTGAGGCTAAGTTTGTTCTTCCCTAGAGATAAGGGCCATCTGTGAAGCACCCAAGAGTCTTGCTCTGATGATCTACTAGCACCTGGTTAGAGTATGGGAACTGGGTCCATAGGATGGAGATAAAGGCAGATGCAGGCCCAGCTTAGGCACTGCTACAGCGTTGGGATATGGCCATGAGACATGCTGGGATTTGAAATTGGGAAACATTTCCAGATTCCATACTAGGGACACAGCCAAAGCCTTAGGAAGCAATCAAAGAAATGTAGGTCTGAGAAGGTCTATGCAGGGTAATTTCTTCACTCCCAGGGAGGACCAACTATGCCTAGATCATCCACAAGAGGTATTTGCTCAGTCTATGAAAAACCTCCAAAACCAGATCTGACAGCTTCTTTGAGTAACACATTCCAGAGTCTAAATACCATTGTAGCCGTAGAGTTCTTCCTAAAATCTGATGGTAACCACCATTGCTGCAAATTGCCTTTTGTTCCATCCTCAGTGGAGATGAAGAACAATTACTGTAATATTTATAACCATGTCTGTGTATTACAGCACAGTTTATTCTCTTTTCTAGACAGTAATTCACCAAGCTGAGTTTGTGCAAGTAACACTGATAGCAAAACATAGGAGTTGCCCAGTTGTAGCAGCCATCCCCAGCTCTGGCTGCTTCCAGCTTCACCTTTTGCTCTCATATGAAGGACCCAGGTTTTCAATAAAATATACTCAGTTCCTGCAATCTATGTCATGTTTTCTTGTCACTTTTTTCTTTTTTTTTTTTACTTTTTATTAGTCTATCTTTTTTTTTTTTTTTTTTTTTTTTTTTTTTTTTATTTTTTTTTTTTTTTTTTTTTTTTTTTTTTTTTTTTTTTTTTACATTTCTTAAAGTATCTTCTATAAGACCAGATGAAAAATTCAGGCTGGGGGCTTACCACAGTAGAAAAGGCAAAATAATTACCTCTTATCCTCTTGTACACAATACTGTCAGTGATGACTCCCAGAATGACTTTCACATTTCAAAATTTTTTCACATTGGTGACTCGCATTCATTTTCTAATTTGCAGTAGCCCACAGATATTCCTGCTGACTGAATTATTCCCCATTTTCTATGGATAAATTATACTTTTTTCCTTGATTGTAGGGACTTGTGCATCTTTTGGTTCACTTTTATATCCTCCTGATTTCAGATCAGCTTGCCAGCTAGTCAAACTACTTTCAAACTTAGTTCTAGCTCCCTCAGCCTAGGTGATGTACTGGAAGCTTGGCAGATTATACTGACTCTATCAAGTTAACTGTTTAATTTTGTAAGCCTTTTCTAGAGAGACCTTTTTATTTTAATTTTTATTATATTACAGCAATTCCACACACCCTAAAACTTTAAAAGTGTCTGTGGGTGAATAAAGGCCTGTTCAGCTGATGGTTCTTCTTGACTTTAATCTTCAATTTTCTCCTCATGTTTTATTTCTTTACTTCTCATGTGACAGACAAAATGTTCAAATTGAACTCTTCACACAACAGAAACATAAGAACTAAAACCTCCAAGGCACGTTAGGTTAACCTCCAAAATTAAAATGCAAGCTAGCAACTGTAAGTCATTTCAGTGAGTTCATTTTCATTAATCTAAACCAAAACAATCCTGTTGTGCGTTCCAGCAATGTGAAATTAGCATTAGAACCAAAATGTTACGTCTCTGAAGCATCAACATACATACAGGGTATTGCCGAAAAGTTGCCGAGATCAACAGCTAAACTTACTTCAAAATCCAGATAACCTTTCCATTCAAAAGAGCAGTGCTGGCTACATACAGTGATATCAAAACATATCTGTTTTTTCTTATAAGTGTTTGTTCAGTTTCATGACATGGATATGGTGAGATTCTAGAATGAAGTATATAGAGATTTCATCATTTTATTTTCTAACATCAGGCGTATTTCTCTGTTCCCATCATCACTGTCTGATACATGGATGAATATATGTGCCAGTTTCACTGCAATCGTTTTTTTCTGTGCTGACATTTACATGACTCCTTTCAAACAGTTAAAAAACCCACTAAAATATGAAATATTGTTGACTGCAGACACGAACTTGTCATTTTTCTCTTCCGTATATGTCATACATGTCATCCCATAGGACTGACACAATTTAAGGTTTATTTGTTAAACGAATCATACATATGAGTCCAGTGATTTACATCATGTAAAAACAGAACATCTTAAGCAACACATGTGCAATAAAAGCAAACAGATGTTTGCAGTCTAAGCACCGTGCTAATGGTGGTGGTATGGCAATGTATCAAAGGCAAAAGGCAACGTAGCCGTAATTGCCCACTGGAGTGTTAAGCACAGCTGCATAACTTTGAATCCACAACCAACAGGAGATCCCAAACCACCCTGTGGCACATTGCCATGCTTAAGGTAAGAATTCATAATTAATGGCTAATGCCTAAACTCCTCAGATACAGCAAGGTGGAATTTCTTGTGAAGGAGACAATAAAGATACGAAAGTTGCAATAAAACAACTGCTCATTTTACAGAATTAACAGGGCAGGAACAGTACTATTGTTTCATATGCAGTGAAATTAAATGTGCCTCAAAAAAATCCATGTCAGGAGGCCTGACCTGAGGTTTTATATGGAATTTTCCAGGCTAGGCAGCTACAAAACAGAAGTGTTAGAAACTCAGGAGCAGGAGCACATGCATCGCTGGAGAAGCCCAGCAGACTGATACCCTGAGTGCTCTGTAATCCAGTGCATTACCAACAAGAGTGCTCTCAGCCTGTCGGAATGACTGGAACTATGCACGAGGTGTCAAAAATGTCATTTTGTTCATACCATTGAATGTGAACGTCACCAAATCCTAAGTGAAGCTGAACTTAGTATAATGGACTCTAATGAAAGCAACTGCTTTTTCTTTTTGTATGCCATCTCCCTAAATCTGACATCCAGAGAACCAATATCAAAATTACCATTGAGTAAAACTGCCAAAGGATAAATAAAAAGTGCAATGTAACACCCAGCACTCAAAGGAGTTGAGTTACAAAAACCTGTAAAAGGAAGAAGATATCTATTTGTTCAAGGAAAATCCTATGAGTCTTAACTGATTTACCTAAAAGCAAATACCAGTTGATTCAGCCTCTGTGCACGCAATCACATGAGAAAAGTAACATTTTACTAAAAAAAAAAAATCAGCAGAGAATTTAGGCGCATATGAAATGGTACGTGTTACAATCTCAGATATAGATACACTGGGAAACATTCATCTGTTTATGTACAGACTTTCGTCCTCAAGTATGTTCTTAAATATCTCACTGAACATATAATACATTTAACATGAAAAAAATTGAAATACAGAACCACACAAAAATTTGCCAAGAAGTGTCTATGCATTCTCTTAATTGCTTGATACACCATGAAAAACCAGATTTAATATTAATATTTTTAATGAAAGAAAAAACCCACCAAAATAGCAGGGAAATACATTCTAGGCAGCTGGTAAACTCAGATTCTAACACATGTTGTGTATTTTAAATACCTTCCTGTCCGAGTCTTAAAGTAGCATGTATTCCACAACTCTAACTGATAAATAGTTTTGAGATATAACTTGGAATTAACAAAGAAACAAAACAATTTAATTATAAGCTTTCCTAAATAAGGCTACTTGTGAGGTAACACAGGAGTGGAGAATTTTGGAGGCTTAATTTTCCACCCAAACTTTTCAGACTGAATATACATACAAGAAAGCATGCTAAAACTGCAGTTCCACATCTTCACCACAGACTTTTCATGCTTACTTTTCTCAACCCTTTTTAATTAAAATACTTGCATTTTTCCTGTCCTAAACAATTATATTACACATTCATGAATAAATATACAGATGTTGTAGACTTTGTTTTCTAATCCAGGGCACAGTTTAAAATCCTCTCATCAGAGACAGCCCCTTCTTAAGCCGTTTCTCAGCTTTACTCTGTCCAGCTTTTTGCCTCTTTCATTTATATGGCTCTTAAGCACATATGCTCACAGGAGCTGTAATGCAATGCTAGGCTAGAGGCTTCTAGCAGGGAACACAATGTCTCATTTTTAGGTTGTGGTTGCAGACTGTGATCATCATAACTGTATCCTCAAACCCAGTGGCGCAGCAGAGCCAAGTGAGACACTGTAGAATGAGGACAGTGGCCAGACTAGAAAGCATAGCTCAGATTTGGAATGATATTTTAAACTTTAAACTCCAGATACATTTACTCAAGGGTGGAACAAGAAAGACACAAAAGTAAAGGAAAAAAAAAATTAAAAAAAAAAAAAATCAATCAACACACAATTTTGTGGATCACATGATCTCTGCACAGCAACCTTCAGCAGATGAAGTAGACAGACTGATTAAGATGCCCTTCCCATACTTCCTTATCATTCATCCGCAAAGCAAAGATTTAACCTCATGCAGTACAGTGAATGCTACAGAAGTGCTCTCACCCTGCTGTCTGGACACCCATCTCCCTCTCACGTTATTCTTAGAGCCCTTGCTTAGAGCTCTGCAACTGCAGATGGCAATTTTCAATTAGGCATGTGCTTCAGGGGAAATAAGGAATTTACTAAGGTCACTTAAGGGCAATGAAATCACACATGCCATATAAAATGCTTACACTACAAAATGATAGCATAATGGAATGGTAAAACCTTTAACAAAAACCCTAAAGGGAGCACACAACTAGTACAGCATGTTCTTTTATTATTTCAAGCTCTCCAGTTACACCTTGGAAAGCCTAGTCTTTTTTTTTTATTATTATTATTGAATAAGTGAAAAGATACCAGAAAAAAACATGATGTGCCCAACTGCCTCTTGCCAATGTGTAAGAGCACTCAGCTTCAAATTATATGCAAATCAGAAAATAAAAGTAAGAATGAGGTGATGCTTGTAAGTCAAGCAAACATACAAGGAAAACTTTGTTTGTAAGATGAGCAGGTTAATAAATATGAAAAACATTGAACACCTTTAGTATGTTCTTTCATTTCTAAGCAAAAATTTTACAGTGCTATATGCTAAGTACATCAAATACTCTGATTTAGAAGTGACAAATGAGCAATAGTTCTCATGAATTAACCCATCAGTAATACAACAGGGAGGCAAAAGACAATTTTGGTTCAAGTAATCAAGGCTTTTGTCATACCTATAAATAATTTGGTGCTTCTCATCTCTGGCATACAAACAAAAATTCCAATTCAATCATGCGTTAAACTTCAGACTGTCAAAATTCAAGTATTTTTGTTTCACTTCAGTCTTGTCTCAGTTCCACAACTAAAGACAGTACCATAGGTGTACGCACAGAGCAGCTGTGCTCAGTGCCTTTGTCTGGGTTCGGCACGTTCATTTCCAAAATACACAATCCAACACAATACTATTACTGCACCCTGAACACAGCTCTGTCATTAAAACTGATATAAAAGAATCCTTGAAAGAATGAGAATTTAATTTTTAAACAGGGTGAGAATGAATGTTAGCTTTTTTGTTGTTTTCTTTTTTTTTTAATCAGTGAATGAAACACATCACCTATTAACATGGATGGGAGACCAGTGCCTGGGGTAGGAGGCTGGTTTGCAGGAGCTCAGGCAGAAGGGTCATTGTATAACCCAGCCATAGCTACTGGAATTTCTTGTGATTTGAGATAGTACACGAGGTCTACCCCTTACTTCAAATTGCTCCATCTACTTTGCAACTGTTTTCTCACTGTACACAAGGATAAAATTTCCCTGGGATATATCTTCCAGCCATATATCCTGGTCTGAAAAGAATTTGCTTTTTGTGCATCCATGCCAATGGAAACTCATGCAACACCGCATACACAGTTCCAAGCAGAAGTAAAAAAAACCCAGGGCAGACACTGGTTTTAGGTAGGTCCCATCTTGATGCTGAAGGCTCTGCAGCCATGCCATTACACATACTGTAGGTGGTAGAAGGGGAGGCAAGGCACATACTGTGGCTGAAAGGGACAAGATCCCTGCACAGCCTCTTGTGTCCCTGGAAGAGTCACAACCACAAAGGTCTCAGAGGCAGGCTGTAGCCAGGGCCAGCCCTTGTACCAGCATGGCCACACAGATGGCTGCTCACATCCTGGGGCAGAGTAAGCTCATATCAACCCAGAATACACTGTGTAGGCTTTGAACCAGGTTTCTACCTTGTTTTACACAGGGAAATCATAGAATCATAGAATAGTTTGGGTTGGAAGGAACCTTTAAAGGTCATCTAGTCCAACTCCCCTGCAAGGAGCAGGGACATCTCCAACCAGATCAGGTTGCTCAGAGCCTCATCCGACCTGGCCTTGAACGTTTCCAAGGAGTGGGCATCTACCACCTCTCTGGGAAACTTGTTGCAGTGTTGGAAAACTAATCAAAAGACCATTAGTGGTTGCAGCATAGCTAGACACTAAACTGATGGGGCAATGCAATTTACTAGAGGGACTTGAGATAAGACAATTTAAAAGCATGTTTCCCTGGGGTCTTCTCCCGCTGGTTAAATTCACACTTTGATTACTAACACCCCTGCTAAAAGTCTTTCCTCTGCACTCCCACTCCGTTCATAATAATAAAGGTTATCCACAAAACCACCAGGATGAGAATCAAGACAAGGGAAATGTATGGTTCTGGTCTACCAGCCCTACGTTCTTTGCTGTGGTGACTTCCACCAAGACCAAAGATGGTTCATGACAATGAACCCATTAGCTTCAGCACTGGAGCAGTGTTTAGGAACTTGCTATATATTTTCCTTGCAATGTTGAAACCACTAGGCTATTCTGTGTCATTCCCATTAACACCTTACTGAACATTCAGTCAGAAGTTTAGAAGTGTCTTGCATATAAATGAATGAGAATCTGTATCAGCACAAGTGAATTTTAATTCCGACAGTTCCTGATTCTGCATGAATTTTAACCAAGTAACACTATATTATTAACTTTATGTAGATATTCATTCATAAAAATTAGAAATATTTAGAAGGAAGAGAGTTTTAAAATAATAATCTTCATTTTAAGCTCCTAAACACTTAAACATAGGAGTGTATATTACTTTCCCACTCTGACCCCTAGGAAAGCTACAACTCCCATGACTAGTGCATTCACATGCATGTGCACACATAAATACTATTAACAATTAAAATTAGTGAAAAGTAATTGGTTATCTATCAGTTGCTAAGACCAGAAAAGCAAAGTCCACCTGTTTCTGACTAGTTCTCTGCACTTTATTTTTTTCTTAGAAAGTATTTCTCAAATAAATCAACCGAAAGTATTCTTGCATTCCTGTCTTTTATACCATAACCACATAGAACTTAAATGAACTTCCACAATTAACATGCTGATACGTAACAGTAACTGTCCCGAAGGTCCGCACAGTTGTATCCTTCCAACCAGAAAGTTATTTGACTTAAGTTTTCAACTTTACTTTTCAATATGTCCTGACCAAAGTCTTCAAGGAACAATCTCCCTCTCCATGAGAATTTTACCACAGCCCGTTGTAAATGTTATCAGAATATGCAAATACTTCCTAAGAATATCCTTGTTTTGAACTGGGGTAATCCCTGTGGTAGAAGAACAAGTTTTGCTTCCATTTCCTAGAACAGTACCTGCAGCTTCTTTCTTTCACTCACTGAAAAAAAAAAAAAATCTTTATTACCCCAGGAACTCCCTATATTCCAGCAAACACACTCCAGCTATGCTGACTGAGCTGCGTTCACACACATCAAAATGAAGTACCCCAAAAGCCTGGGAATGCCGAAGGAGTGCACCTTTTATAAAAATGTACATTTTAAGGTTAAAAAAAAACCAAAAAAAACCCCCAAAACCAAGGATCACAACGCTGTGCATCTGCAGGGCTTCAGCCAGCTAACCGAAGCATCTCAGCCCTGTTTCCAGCCTCAGCTCACATCTGTGCTCCATCAGAGATAAAAAAGTTTGAGAATCTGTAGGAAAAGGTGGTGCCTCCAGATCAGCAGCACATGGAGCGCCAGGTAAGTTGAAGTAACCGGTCACACAGATGCTGGTGCGCACAAGAAGCACGCTTGTGCTTTGCAGCCCCTATAAAACATGCAAGCCATTTTGGGGGAGGGGGAAGAGCACCAACAAGCCTCGCTCCGTGCCTCTCCGCTCTCTACCGCTGCCGTGATCCGCCTGACATACCTGCTTCTCCATTTTTTCCCCCTGGCAGTTTTTCTTCTGTTCTCCTGAAGTTGAAGAAGCCGGAGGAGGGAGAAGGACACAGAGCCCTTCCCAGGCGAGCGGTGCCGGTGCCGCTACCGGAGCTCCGCGCTGCGTCCAGCCCCCGCCCGCCCGTTTTTTGGACTGGGTGCTCGCCCCTCTCGCAGGCAACCAACGGCCCTGCCCAGCTCGTCGAAGTTGAACAGGTTTCCTTATATAGGTAAACACCAATGGCATTCCTGGAGAGAGAGGCTAACCGGCAGCCAGCTCCCCGCAGTTAACTCCACAGATACCGGACGGGTCCGAGCGCCTGAAGTTTGCCAGCCCAGCGCTGAAGCATCCTCAGACGGGAGATCGCTTTCCTAAAGCAGCCTAGCACCCAGTCCGTTACTCAAAGCTCTACCAATACCGAGTACTGCGTTGGCACTGTGTTAAACACTTGACTTTTTTTTTTTTTTTTACAGAACACTGTCTTTAACCAGCCTTTTCCTCCCAGGTGACAAAGGTATGTGCACGGACAGTCTGATAGTGTCAAAATAATTCCAGCCCTCTCAGAAGTTTCACATAAAGACTAGCATACATCAAATGTTACATGAACAGGTTAAGAAATGAGGATTGCAATACTGATATAAACGGAAAAAAAAGCACTGTAAGAAAAGTTTATTTTACTCTTTTTTTCATTTCCTTTTCTATATAATGTAATAGTTAAGCTTCTGGTGATAGTTGTGTCTTTGTTGGAGAGGTGTGTGATTGCAATATACCAACAGGCACGCCCCAATCTAAACAGAGATAGAGGGAGTACGTAGAACAAGTATGTACTGTACTCTGCAGAGTACCATATATCTATTTCACAGATTTTTTTTGATCCTCTCGCCTGCTCACTACTCACTAACTCCCTTCTCCAAACACAACTTAGGTGTCTTGAAAAACTTCAGCAGGCAAATTATCAATTACAAGGAAAATCACGTAATACCTTTCTTCCTTTATTCTATTCAGATAAGATTCACCTGTTAATTATGGCCCTCCTGCAGTCTAAACCACTGTCAATATGCAGGGAGCATAGACAGCAAAAAGCATGAGGAAAGGAAGAAAAAAAAAAAGGAATAAAACAAAAGATGGAGAAAGCCAAAATAAAAAATGAGTGAAAATGAGAAAAGTTAAAAGATTTGATCAAATGATGAAAGGCTGATGTTTAAAAAAAAAAAAAGTACACTGAACTCTAATACTTTTTTTTTTTCATTCTTTCCCCTAGATGTATTGCCTGTAACTCAAAACAGACAAATGTCAGAAATTTGGCTTCCTGGTGACCTGTGGAAGGTTAGAAACAACAGAGTACCACCCAAAAGCTGGAAATTATAATTTTCCAGTGGACTACAGTTTTTCTTATCCCCATGTAATATGTGACTTAAAGATCATCAGATAATATACTGTGCAGAAAAGCTATTCCTAATGACTATTCCTAATGGTTTCAATATTTCTTTAGTCATAATTTTGCTCTTCCCCTGAGGCATAAACATTCAACCTCATGATACTGCAGGAGCTTGGCTTAGAAGTTGAGAAAAATGAAAAACAATACCAATAAAAGTTGTAAGACACTCAATAAATATATATAAAATAGTCTGTCTGTACAATATATAGGGAATCAGGAATATGTGGCTAGGGGCTTGGTATAATGGTCTTCATGGGACTCTTTCAGGACACATAACTCACTTGTGGCTCCACCGCATACGAGTACGTTGGCCTTGCCAAGTTCATGCTCCTGTGACAAGGCATTTGCACTGGACTACAGAGCCATGTATTCCCTTACCACAACTGAGCTTGTGACCAGTTCCTGAACAAGTATCAGGTTTTTTCACATGAAGCAAGCCAATTATAATCCACCAAATTCTCAAAACTGCAACCACAAAGAAAGTTTTTAGAATGGCTATAATAGATGTTACTTCAAGTATGGCTGACTTTCTGTCCTTAGGCTAGCACTTCTTCTGTTAGCCACCTCAGAGCCCACAATGAACATCACATTAATTTATCCAAAACCACTCTCTCAATTAAGGATTTTCCTTACCACATGTGCTTCATTTCCTCTAGTTTCATGCTGAAAACTCAACTAGCTGTCATGTTCTACACCTGATATACGCCCTTTACCTCCATCCCTTGATCCAAACATCACAGAATCACAGAATTATCAAGATTGGAAAAGACCTAAAAGATCATCCAGTCCAACCATCACCAATACTTCTCAGCTAAATCATATCACTCAACACAACATCCAAACATTTCTTGAACACCCCCATGGTCGGTGACTCCACCACCTCCCTGGGCAGTGCATTCCAGTGCCTGACTACCCTTTCCGAGAAGTAATATTTCCTAATGTCCAGCCTGAATCTCCCCTGGCGCAGCTTGAAACCATTGCCTCTAGTTCTATCACTGTCTACACGAGAGAAAAGGCCGACCCCCAGCTCACTACAATCTCCCTTCAGGAAGTTATAGAGAGCTATAAGGTCACCCCTGAGCCTCCTCTTCTCCAGACTGAACAATCCCAGCTCCCTCAGCCGCTCCTCATAAGGCTTGTGCTCTAGACCCCTCACCAGCCTCGTAGCCCTCCTCTGAACGCGTTCCAGGGCCTCAATGTCTTTCTTGCAGTGAGGGGCCCAAAACTGAACACAGTACTCGAGGTGCGGCCTCACCAGTGCCGAG
>JAAGAY010142283.1:0-45746 GCA_011801015.1 Ardeotis arabs
GGTTGGCCTTCTGGGCTGCAAGAGCGCATTGCCGGCTCATGTTGAGCTTCTCGTCCACCAGCACTCCCAAGTCCTTCTCCTCAGGGCTGCTCTCCATCCATTCTCCGCCCAGCCTGTATCTGTGCCTGGGATTGCCACGACCCATGTGCAGGACCTTGCACTTGGCCTGGTTGAACTGCATGAGATTGGCACGGGCCCACCTCTCCAGCTTGTCAAGGTCCCTCTTGATGGCATCCCTCCCCTCCACCGTGTCGACAGCACCACACAGCTTGGTGTCATCGGCGAACTTGCTGAGGGTGCACTCTATCCCACTGTCCATGTCGCCGACAAAGATGTTGAACAGAAGAAGATGATCTTCTTCTACCTCCTCAATGAGCAGAGGACTTTTTCTACCATTCCCTATCCCCAGAAAAGAGGACTTACCCACTTCTCAGGGATTACAGTCTGAGTTGCTCTCAATCCTTCTCCCTTGTTCCTGAAATAAAAAGCTTGTTTCCTTTGCTTAGCAATACTCAGAAAAGAGCAGTTTCCAAAATATAAAGTATCTAATTCAAGAAATCCATTGTTCCTCCATCTTAATTTGGTATTTTCCATTGCCTCTCAGTCACTGTATCTGGAAAGTGTGAAAATAACCTTGGTAGTATACAATTAAAAAATAAAAAATATACATCCATCTTTTTAAAACACTATTCACACAGCGTCAGACCCTGAGGACATTCTTGGGCACTCAAGCTGCTCGTAAAGCTGTCCCTCTAATATACCCTATTACTCCACCAACCTACCTCTGGACCTACCTTTAAGGTGAGACAGATAGGAGTTGCAGTCCTGAACTTGTACATCAGGGCACTATAGGAGGAAGCACAAGTGAATAAAGACAAAATACAGGAAAGTAAGAGAGGAAGGAGTCTTTGCAGCACATCCCTCAGTGTTTCCCTCTGCCCTTTGGGCATTTGTTGCTTTAAAAGCACCACCGATTTAAGCTCCCAGTGAAGTGAAGTGAACAGAGCAACAGCAATTTACTTTGGAGCAGTATGTAGCTGTGAAGCAAATCCTCTCGTTTTATTTATCCTTTGTGGTTTTGTTCTCAGGGCATTTTTGGTGTACTTGATCTGAGTTCACTTTGGAAACTCAACCCGACAGCACTCCCCAAAGCTTTTTACTGGAGCACCACTCCAGCTCCCACTTGGACTGCCTTTGCCCCACTCTTTAGCACCTTCCAATCACTCCTTGCAAAGGCCACAGGGGCATCTCCTGTTGCTGAGTTCCTTCATAACATGGGAAGGATATGTTCAATGGGTATGGCAATCATTAACTTTGAAGGGGGAACAGTCCTCTGCCTGGTATGATGTGTGGGAGAAGTGGGACTCATTTCTGCAGCTGAACGTGTGTCTCGTGGAGAGAGCATGGGCTGCAGTGTGCTGGTGGTCCATCAGGAGATTGGAAGAGGGCAGGCTCTTTGAGCAGTGTTTCAGTGTGGGATAGATGGGTGATTTCTCCCAAGGAGTGAAAAGAAGTGTGAGGCAGATGGGACTTGTAGGAGGGCACAAAGCAAGCCTGTTGCTCAGGAGAATCACTCCCTTCTCCCAGAGTCTGAGAAGCTTTGCATCACCCTCTTTCTTTCTATTCTTTGATATGTTTCCTACTGCCAGCCCTTTCTCCCAGCACCTCCATGCAGACCAGCAAGCAGGTGCACTGCTGTGCCCCACACATGGGCTCACCTAAGCAGCCTCTGGCAATTAGGCAATACTCACCTAAAAGACCCATTTTACTGAGGTCTGGGAAGGGCAGCACAGAACAGAGCATAAGATGCAGGCTTGCAAATGGAAGGAGTGGGTAATGTGGGCTTATTGAGCTGGCTCCTTTATAACAGATGAGCAATATTTGGGGATGCAGTTCAGCCCTCACACATCTTTATGTGAGAAAGTATGGGGATGTGCATTCAAAAGTTGCAAAGAGATGCCTTTAGGTTGAAGTGAAAATATGAGGCGTGAAGACAGGTCGAGAAAATTCTGCAACTGTGACAAGGAAAATGCCGCAGCCTAAGGAAAAATAGCCAAGGGATGAATAAGATTATGTCATATTCTGTCATTTTCTTTAGGAAGAATCTTACTCAGTGAAAGATATGAGGGTTATAGGAAAATCAGGCTGGATGAGTAAGTTCAAGGCTGTGAAAAGATGTCTTCTTCAATGAAGCAGCAAAAAACAGGTTTCCTCAGTTATGAGGAGACTAAAATCAAGAAAGCCTAGGGATTCCTTTCTTTGGAGAATGATAAGAGAAGAAAAACAGTTCTGCAGGAAAATATTTGGCAATCCTATGTCAGTATTGTTAATATTACAGATTATATAAATAATTTATTATGTAAATAGCTATTTAAACTAAATGACAAATCATTGTAATTTATTATGAACATTGTATGATGCACTGCCAGTCTGACTCCAATAGAATAATCAAGGTCTGAATTAATAAATGATGGTGAGAGATGTTGTTGATGGACATGTCTTCCATTTTGGAAGCTGATGTTAGCCAACTTGGCCTCAAATGAAAGGGAAATAATTTTCAATCTACATATCCGTTCTGTTTTGTTAGCAGATTGCCTACTTTTGTTTGCAGACCAGCATGAGTTCCTGATGACAGCTGACTCACACATACTGTAAACCAAGAAATATCAAGTAAAATGATGTTTGGCAGCAAAGTAACTAAAACATATAACTATTTAAATATTGACACTTGACTTTTGTCATATGAGCAACAGCATATATTTTATGGGTGTTTTTCTTTTGATGATGAATCTAGAATGCTTAAGATCTTCTTGGTGCATGATATTTTATCTGCTGTGGAGATGTCTTCAACATTGTGGGTGTCAAAAGTGGCATGGAAGCGACACAGACATTTTTTGCCAAAGTTGTTAAAAGTGAAGTAGAACCAAGGAGTCCCCTGCTGCATGCACAACAGTGATACTGTTGGGCTTCTGCAAGTTCTGTTAGAGGCAGAAGCAGGGGCACAAGGTGGGTTGCTCTGGGGATTTGCTGAAGGCTGAAGAGAGCTGGAGGTGCCTTTGCAGTAGGGCATCCTGACAGCAGCAAAGAAGATGCCAGCTCATTGTGCAGATTGCCTCTGATTTCTATTAGGTGCAGTGCCAGCTTACCAGAGCTGTCCGGTGTCACAAAGCTGCCCAGACTTTCCTTTGCTTGCCCTTCACTTCTGTTGCACATCCTGTGATGTGCTTTCCAGCTCAGCCCAGGTTTTTCAAAGCTTGATCGTGCAACAGGTGCAGCAGCATCCAAGTTAGGGGGAATTGAGGAGCGCCCACAGCTGCTCAGACCAGCCACCAAACCAGTGGGGTTCTCTAACAAATGATCCAGTATTGCTTCAGAGATAAAAAAGATAAGCAGAAAGAATAAAGTGTAACAAACCTAGTGCCTCCTATTTCAATAGGATCTGCTGTTTAGATACAGTTAATGTATGTAAGGATATGTTTCCAAAGCACTGAGGGGAAAAAAAGAAGAGACCAATCAGTTTTCTCATCTGTATAAGGAAAGGAAGATATATTATGCCTTATGTGTAATTTTTAAAAGCAAAAATGCCCTTAAATACCTGTTACTAGCATTATGCTTTTACAGATTGTATGTATTCTTAAACTTTGTTATTTTATTAACATTATTACACAGAAATTATTAAAGACAGTTTTAAACAGATAGAGAAGTTTCATACTTGGTTAAACACAAAGGTTTACTGAACTCTATTTTTGGTTCACGAACAGGCAAAGCGGTCATGTAGATTTGAACTGAAGAGCCAAGCCTCTTAATATGCCTAAGAAATTATTCCTCACTTGGAGCTGTTGTAGGAAAATTATTTTAGCTAAACTGTTTTTTGATGGGATTTAGATTCAGTGACATGGAAAATTAGTTAATTAATTTCAGTTTTACCAGATTATTAATTTCAGTATTTTAAAGTTTTATTCTGACATTTCAAAGAAATTGAAGTTCCTTTCAATTTGAATGTCAAGACTTTTAATAAAATGAATGTCCACATTCAAAATAATATTTGTGATTTGTCAAAAAGTTGACTTTTCTGTTTGGTTTTGAGTTGATTAAAGTTGAAATTTTGCCAGCCAACTAACCAGCCAACCAGCCAACTAAGGAAACCAATTAGTTGCACATGCTTAATTTGGAAGTGTAGCAGGAAAACCATTTGATATATAGCTCAGTGGTACAGCAAAGAATAAATGCTAATATATGTAGTAAAGTTTACTCTCTTCTCACATGCTTCACACATGCTTGTTGACTTTTCTGTTACGCCACTGACATATCTCTCCATTACAGAAATCATAGCATATATATCATACTCCATTAAAACTGCACATCAGTTTTCCAAACTTTTTTTCTTGTAAATATCACTGTGGGGGGTGTAACTGTGTAACCACAACCACCAAAATGATATCAGATTAAGTTAGTCTTGAGCCTAAGTCCATCAATACTGTATTAGGATAATTGTCTCAGAAGATAGAGGTTTCAAAGAGCTACTGATAATGTAAAAGATCTGTTGCTGTTCTGAGCCAGGACTACAGTTCTTTCATTTTCTAATAGGGCTCAATAGTAACTGATTAAATGGATCTCAATAATTAGTACTTTATTGTCAAGAGCTCAAACAGCTTGACTGAGAGTGGAGGTCAACCAGTGAAAACAGCTTCCAAAAAAAACCCTGTATTCAACTATTTTCCTAACTGCTGTAGATTCTAGGCTACTGTATCTTTTAGTTAAAAAATTATTTTCAAGTACACTATTGAATTTCAAAACACTAAAAAAAAAAGTGTGCTTTCTATGCTCTGATCATTTTTGCTATTCTCAGCCTCTGTAAGGGGTTTATATAGAATGATTTTGTTTAAGTTTAAAAATCTCAGGCAATTCTAAAACATCTGGTGGGGATAGCAAGCATTTTTGGTTGTTATTAATGCTGACACACACAGATTTTATCATATTTGAGAACTATACTTTGGGCTATACTGTGCTTCTGGCCTCCTATAAGAAGGAGAATAGAAATTAAAGCCCTTGAGGAAGAACATTGGCATGTCTCAGAGAGCCGCTATTTTTCATCTTACTCCTTGTTTATGCTTGGAGATACAAAATCACAGCGTGCCTTTGTAAGGGAGCTTTGTAAGCAGCACCATTCTGCCCGAACTGTGAGCAAGCAGCCTACCAGCTACTCTATGGTGCAAAAGCTGCCATGACAGCACAGGGTCTCCAATCTCTGTCGTCCTTGAGTATCACACAGCCTGGGCACCCCAGGAACAGAAACAAGATCAAGCATAGATTAGAAATCATAATTCCTACTACTTGGTCAAGTTTGCCACAGTTAGGCTTACCTGTAAATGCCATTTTTTCTGAGGATGCTTTTTAAGTGTATAGAGTGTATGGCTGAACAAAAGACAAGGTTTTAGTCATTGCTTCTGCTATTATTGTTTTTTGCCCACCCACAAAGGAAACTAAACTTTACTGCAACTGCTTTTTGTTTCCGTGAAAACTACAGCATGTTCATCTTCACATGATTTAGGAAGATATGATAAGAGCTGCATATAAAAACACTGCTCTCTCTTTCTGTTGCTTCTAATGTCAATATGCTATGTGAGGGAGGAAGCTGGGAGGAAATTGAAGTTTTCCTCTGAAAGATCATAAATCTAGATCTGTTACTCATTAATGAACTCCATATAGCTCTTAATTGCCCGTAGATTTGCTGCTGTCGTAGTTTAGCCCTGCTCAGGACCAGACTACGCAGTTTCTCTCTCACTCCCCCCACCCTCCGAGGGAATAGGGAGAGATAATATAAGACAAAAAGTTTGAGGTTTGAGATAAGGACAGGGAGAGATCCTTAAAGTTACCGTTACAGGCGAAACAGACTTGATCTGGGGAAAACTATTTGTTTATTATTAAAACCAAAGCAGGATAATGAGAAAGAGAACAAGATAACTTCCCCCCTCCCCTCCCTCTTCCCAGGCTTAACATTATCTCTACTACCTTCCCCACCCTGAGCAGCACAGGGGGTATGGTCAGTTCATCACTTATCACTTTACGCTGCTCCTTCCTCCGTGGGGCAAGAACTCCTCACATTCCTCCCCTGCTCCAGCGTGAGGTCCCACCCACGGGCCACAGTCCTTTGAGAAACTGCTCTGGCGTGGGTCATTTTTCCACAGGGTGCAGTCCCTCCAGAACGGTTGCCCCAGCCAGCCCTCCCTGCGCCACAGCCTCCTTCAGGCATCCGCCTGCCCTGACATGGGGTCCTCCACGGGCTGCAGGTGGATCTCTGCTCCTCCGTGGACCTCCATGGGCTGTAGGGGAACAGCCTGCTCCACCATGGGCTGCAGGGGGACAGCCATGGGCTGCACCATGAGCTGCAGGGGAACCTCATCCAGAAGCAGCAATGCTCCTCCCCCTCCTTCTTCACTGACCTTGGCATCTGCAGCCGTTCCTCTCACAAGAAATTCCTCACAATCGGCTCAGGCAGATGCCTCAGGTTCTCTTCACATCTCATCTCCTCTCTACTTCTTGCAGCCAGGCTGGGCCGAGTTGGGCCCAGTCAGCTGCCCGGTGGGAGGCCAGAGGGTGAGGCCTGCAAAGTCCACAAGGCTTGCGCCTCCCCCGCTCTGGCCCCAGTTCCAGCTTCTTCACATCTTCTCTTCTTTTTTTCTTTCTGTTTTCCCCTTCTTAAATACATTATCACAGAGGTGTTATCAGGGAACATTCTGCTACCAATTGGCTCGGCCTTGGCCAGCAGCGGGTCTGCCCTAAGCCCAGCCGAGTCCACTGGACAAAGGGGAAACAACTTCTAGCAGCTTCTTACAGAAGCTGCCACCGTAGCCCCCCCTCACAAAATAAAACCAGAACAGCTGCATAGAAAAAGTGTATGGTAGAGAGTCAGGAAGGCATGCTGGTAGCAGGCACTTACAGGTGTGACCAGTGCACTCTCTCCTTTAGGTTGCTAAGGTGCCCGATAGCCATATTGAAAAGGTAGAAAACATTTGATGGAACTAAGCCCACTTGGTCTTCATGTGTTGTCAAATTAGTTCAAAACCAGAAGTTTTCCACTTAGGGCATTTCCTCAGAGGAAAAAAAAACCCTCTGCCTGTTAGGATTGGTTTGGTGATGAAGCTTGCTATCTCATTGCTGTATCACCTGCTGGATTTGTGAGAGCTGGCACTTAGCCTGTGGTCCTCTTTGTGGAAGCTGCTGAAAGAAATCATCGTAAAAACAAAGCGGTTTTGCACAGACTCACACATCTCAGCCAAAAAAACCCCAGAGTTTCAGGCTGTAAGTAGCTATTTAAATAAGCTATATATTATCCACAATTGTAAAAGACCAGTATGTCCTGTCACTGGGAATTACAGCCTCGGTGCCTGTGAGAAGTCTGTTTGGAATGGCTAAAATGCCATAGGATGATCTTACCTAGGATATAGATGGAGACACTGCATTTTTGCGTTTTGATAAGAGGTACTGAAATAACTTGGACAGAAACAAACAAACAAGAGAGGATGAAGTGCAGAATGACACAAGGTAACACAGTTTTTTTTGTTTAAGTAACCATTTGAATCTAACAGAGTTGCTATTGGCAAGACAATGGAAAAACAGATTTTTCCCAAATGTGTTATCTCATACAACGGGTACAGGCTGGAACAACTAAAATTTCTAACCCAAACAAACATGATCTGTTCTTGAAGGCAGACCAGTTAATTGGTTTTCGCATCAGTACTTTTCAGCAATGACAGTGAGAACTCTGCTGTATCACACTTGGTTTTATGCCCAGCAGCAGGGAAAGCAGAGTTATGGGAAAACCCTGTATCTCATGTACTTGATTATATCCAACTTGCCGCTATGATGGAGGCATGTGTCAAGCAGCACTCGGCAATGTGTATGCTCCCTGCTTGAGGTCAGTGGGTGCTGCACAACCTCCAGTGTGCGGCAGCCATGGGGTGAGTAGAAAGACGCAAGCAGAATTCACCTAGTGCCTCATCTGAAAAGTAACAAACTCTGTGCTTTGTTTTAATCAAGGGCTTAATGCCAAGTCATACAATGACTACTAGAGTGTCTAAAGCACACTTTTTTTCTTTTTTTTCTTTTTTTTTTTTTAATTAAGAGAGCCATATAGAAAAGATGAAACAGTCAAATACTTTGAAGGATCTTGCAACCTGGACAGCTAGGGGCTCCAGGCTCTGTCCTGCTGTGCAGGGATGGGCTTAGTTGTTCTGGAGGAACCAAATGAGCAGGCTGCCTTGAAATGCCAGCATTTTGTTATTTCCGCTTTTGTCCATACTCAAAACACATCATATTCACCCAACTGATAAATTAACTTAAGAAGTTGGAGCTGTAGCAACAATCAACCTGATCACCTCTTCAGGACAAAGAACCGTGTCTGGTTTATCTGAATGAAATCAATTTAATTGCTTAGCAGCAGGATAGGACATACAGGTGTTACAAAGGAAGTGGATATCTTGAATGCATGGTGTGCCTCATGTTTGCTTTTCACCTGCAGCATAGATGTAGCCTTTGATTTCTGTGTCTAGCTCAGCTGTGATCACATCAGTTTCATCCTCTCATTCCCGTTCACCATCCCGCTTACCCTTTGTTTCCACTATGAATGCAGCTAAGGTATTGTTTTAGTGTTGAATAACAGTTTTAGTCTGTTTAGAAGGTTCTGCTTCTTCATTCTTCAACTTCCAGAACTTTATACTCTCTTTTGCAACTACTAATTCATCTTGATTTTTCTTTTTCTCATTTGACACTTATAAGACTTGAGCTCTAAGCCCAACAATTTGCCAGCAAGCCTTTTTCTGCTCCTTAGGCTCTTTTCTTGGATCTCACATCTGTTTTGGGGGAGAAGAGGATGAAGGGAACAGGAATGAAGGCAGAGGAGAGGAAGACCTCAGGCTTTGCCAAAAGTTTTTTTCCTTGTGCTTCACATACAGATTAATTCTGTACTGATCAGTGTAGGTAGCTGACTAAAATGGATTAAAGCAGAAAACAATCAAAAGAAAACAACAAAACAAAACAAAAATATAGGAATAGCAGAATGTGTGATTATTGGTTGCTCAGTTCTGATTTATCCCTGCTCACAATACTACATCTATGTTTAATTTGCCATTACATGTTATCAGTCACACCTTTCAGACTGTACACTTCTTGCATTTAGTGATCTTAGACACTTTCTTTACCAGAACTATTTCTTAAATATATCTTTTTTTGGAGAAGGAGGAGGATTCTTACAGTCTTTCTAGATGTGTCCTCATTTTAAAGAAAATGAAAAATAAAAAAAAAGCATTAAAAATCTGAACTTTCATTGTTAGATAGCTAAGCTGTCTGGAAATAAACTTCCTTGCAAGGATTGCCTTCAGTTAAACACTGCTATCTGTTGGAACTGTCCATTAAATTTTAGTTGCTACAACTGACCTTATCAACAGACTGCTTTACTTATATCTCAAAGATGATTATATGTAAATAGTCCTGTTGCGAAATGCGATGATATAATTCATGATGTGTGAAAAACAACCTTGTCACTTTTACTCACTTAAAATACTCAAGTGTCCAAAATACTAGCTGAATAAAATCAGAAACTTGTATTAATTTGTGTAGCTTCTGGACCTTGATTGGTCTTTTGTGCGAACTGCTATTCTGAATCCCCGTCAGCAAAGCAGCAGATATTTTTTTTCCATAGATTAAAACCAGATGATGTCTGATGAAATTAATTATTACCTTGGAAGTATCTCATCCATGCTGAATTATCAAAGGCATAATATCTTAATTAATGCATGTATGACTGTGAACAATACTTTATTGCTCAGCCCCCTTAGTTCCTCCCAAGATGCTAAGATCAAGTTTGCTCCACTGTGATTGAGTTGTGCACAGGTTTCTAATCTATTTCATTTTCTAGGACTCCATGCCACTCTTTCTCCTTTCTTTCTGTATAAGTTGTTCTAGTAAATTTGATCAATAGGCTTCATCCTGCTGTTTTCTCAAGAGCTTTTTCTGTGTCACCTAAATATTGTAAGGTGTTACAATCATCTTTCACTCCAGTAGCAGGTAGAGCACTGGGAGGTTTTTTAACAGCTCAGAAGAAAACCCCTCTGACTCCACTCACTTTTAGGAGGAGAAAACCACAGAGGGAACTCTGGCAAAGGTCACTGTAGAAGGTGTGCAAGTTTTTCAGCTGAGAAAACTGTAAAAAAAAAAAAAAAAAGCTTCAATGACTGCACAGCAAAGATGTGGTAAGTATAGAAAAAAAATGGAAATTCTACTACTGTTTATCTAAGTCTAATTTTTTACTGATTCCACTTCTCTCTGTAGTTTCTTCTGTCTTAAAACTGACAAAATTGGGGTTAAAAATTAACTTTCCATTAAGATGAATAAGAGAGGGTCATTTAGTATCTCATACTTTTTTTTGTTCTATTTGAGGATTTAATAAGACAACACAAGAAAATTCCTTTTACTCTGCTGTAAAATTATATAGTACACAATACAATTGACTACAAAGCAACATCACATCTAGTCCAGAACATAAATACTAAAAATATTTTTTTGTTTACAGATTCTTAATACCATTTTCTAATTCACTTTTTTTCTTTAAGCTTTCTTAAACCATTTCACCCTCAGTTCCTCTGCTTGCCATCCTCTCTGATAAACTTGGAGATTTGGGTTTTTTCATAACTCTTTATTGAGCTATGTGGAAGAACTTAAAAAAATTGGGATAGAAATCTCAGCTATTTTAGCTTGTTGAGGACTAAGATTTATATTCAGATTGATTTTCAGTTATAATGGAACTACAAGTCAATAATGAGGCCGGCAAAGTATGGTTTCAAAACAGCAGGATATTAAGAAATCTGTGTTAGAGAACAATTTGGATCCAAGTATCAGACTGTTCTTTTAAAAAAAGAAGAGAGATTCAATATGATCAGTGAACCAAAGCTTTTACAATTGTTGCTCTTTTAATTATCATAGAATTCATTAGCAATGACTAACTGGTTTATTATTTTGTTTTATTTGGAAACAAACTCATGAACGCAGTTGCAGGTTGTGAAATTTTATTTGTGCTGGCATATGAAAGAAATTTTAAGCTTTTTCTTTGCAAGGCACATAATCCTTTAGAAGAAGTCTCCTGAGCTTCATAAGCAAAATTCCTGCAAAATTACACTCCAGTAGAATGCAACACATGATAAATGTCTGAGTGACATCTGATTAAATTATAAAATCAATACTGGATTCTGAACACACTTCTGGACCAGGCAGAAATCAGCACAGTGATTGCATGCTACACAGTTACATGTTTCAGATCCACCTGGCAGAAACAAAGTGCTTGATGTCAGGCTCTTGTGAGCAGTGTTTATCTCCCAACACATATATCCTATACAGGGTAACCTGGCAGGAAGGTGGTCCTTTCCATCCCCCTTCCATTTCTTAGTTGAATGCCAGTGATCCTCACAGACAGTAATCTTGGTATCTGTAAGTAAAGATCTTTCCTGTTTGATCTGAAAAAAAACCTCTTTTTAATAATTTATCTCCTATGTACCACTTAAATATGGAAATTATAAAGAAGTGAGTAAGGGAAGCCTTCAGAAGACCATACAATGCCGCCCTCTTTTTTTTTTGGATACAGGATCAAATATTCACATATTGCCCTGGTCAGAAGTCTGTCTAACTTCAGTGTAGAAGGAGAGATGAAGGGAAAATGGGGAGCATGCATACCCAGACTCCTGTGAATGTGTTATTGATGCACTTACACACAGCCACTGCCCAGAATTAACCACTGTTCTCCTGTGCCCTGGTAAATGATTTCAAATTTCTACATTTTATGCAGCTTGAACACACATTTTAAATATAATGATTGAAGTGTTACCTTATTTTTTAATAATGGTATGCAAGTAAATATAACACTTTAAAATACAAGTACTTATATATGGACCTCCTTTGACTTCAGTTAAAGAACTTTGACTAGGTTTTCTTACTTCTGAAGAAATGCAGCCTCTTTCTGTCTTTGTCAGTATATAGACAGATATTACATTCATCAGCCACCCATGCAATCTTCAGAATAAAACTCATAAATTTTGACTGCAATGGCCCAGTCTTCACTCATATACTGAGGCAAAAAAAGCAGTCTCATCTGGATAAGCCAGTGAAATGAAGGCCTGAAAAGAGCATTGAGAAACAGTCACTTGTTAGTCTCCCTGCTAGTCATCCCAACATATTTACTTGTTGTTTTTTTTTTCTTTCTGCAGCAATTTTCCTGGCCCCTTCAGCAAGGGTTGATATATCTCCTTATTCTAAAGCTGTCTTTTAGAGTATCATTTAACTCCATGGTTACAAAAACCCCACAAGTATATTGTTTGTTTTAAGATTTATCTTAAATTTTCAAGTAATGTACATTATTTTTCATAGGTCATGAAGCTACTAAATCAAACTTCAGCTGCATTAATTTCTGGATGTACACTCTACAGTGTACACTGGTGGGGACTAAATGATTTTTTGTGTTCCTAAGAACTTATATATTCTGGTTGCTCTGAATATATAAATAACAAAAAAAAAGCCCCAAACAAAACAAAACAAAACCAAAAAAAATTACTATCAGAGACTTGAATGCTTGCTGCTTTTGTGAAGTCTATAGATGACACATACTGTTCAGTGTTTCCCAGGAAAGGGCCATCAGCAAAGAGCACAGGTAACTCCTGCAGTGATAACAACCGCCACAGAGCCCTTGTCCGCAGGTCACAATGTTCCTTATCAAATTAAACAATGTTGCCTGTGCTGTTATTTGGGGAAAACCCAGTCATAAGAGGTTGGGTCTTTTTCAGGGTCACCCAACAGTTATGGGCTAAACTGAGAACACATTCAGCACAGGTGTGTACCCAAACATCTCGCTAACAGTTCAAGTACAGAAGGCTATCTGTGCTTTCCAGTACCTTATTGGGAAGTGATGCTAGTGCACTTCCTGCAGAACGATGCAGATGCCACAACAAAAATCAACAAAGACACGTTATGAGATTAATTGGCCATAGGTATCATGCAGGTTTTTCTGGGTAAAATAATTCTCAAGGTATTGGATAATGAAGAAAGTGATTAATTCCTAGAGGATATCCAAATTTTCCATGTAAGATTTAGTGTGGGAAGACTTTGTTTCACATACGTTGTTTGTTTTTGAAAAAAAAATCAATTTAATAAATTTTATCTTTCCTTTTCCTGTTATTTTTTTTTTAATCTTCCCTTTCCCCCTTCCAATGTTTGCTATTGTGTACTATAGTACTGCAGGGGTACTCTTTACCTTCTCTTTTATTTTCCTGTACTTACTTCATCTAATTCTTCAACTGTAGAAAAGTTACAGATTGCTACAGAGAATGTAAGGGTGGAAGGGAAAAGTATGTTTTTCATCACTTATTATATTTGACCTGTGTTGATACAACTCATTTATGCATAACCCACTTTGTATCATTGTTTCTCCCTCCCCTGCCATACACTACTACATGTGCAAAATTCTTCAAAAAGCATTTTAAACAAGGCTTCTAGGACATTCATATTTCATATCTCAGGCTTGGACAACCTGTGATTTTTAAAACTAGACATTTTTCATTCAGTCCTGGCATCTAATTTACAGGCATTTATACTATACATGTATTGCATTAATTACAACTACTCACAGATGCACAAAAATACAGACTCTCCGTCTTGTGATGAAGTTCAAGTTTAGACCAACAAAAAGGTGATGAGGTAGGTCTCTTTAATGTGCAGTAACAGCACAGACAGTTCTTCTTTTTGTGGCTAGTGGTAACTTAATTTCATGGTCTACTGTGTATCCAGACTTTATGGAGTACTAGAAGGCATGTGAAAGATTACATTATTGATGTCAGCATGTTCCTCATGCAGATCTTTACAGAGAAATAATTACTTGAGAAAACAATTATTACCTTCCAATACCATGAAGGTAAATTTATTCTCTAAGGCATAACTTCTGTGGAAACACAATAAAAATGAGGTTCTGTCAGAATCATGTACCCTGAATTTTTCACTTGCTTGAAAGAAAGAATGACTCTCACTTAGTCAGAGACCCCCTGATCTACAAATGGTATCCCAGACTCACAGGGTGGTTGAGGTTGGAAAGGCCTTCTGGACGTCATCTGGTCCAACTCCACTGTTCAAGCAAGGCCATTTACAGCAGGCTGCTCAGGACCATGTCCAGCTTTTGAATGCTTCCAAGGATGGTGACTCCACAGCTTCTCTGGGCAGCATGTGCCAGTGCTGAGTCACCCTCACAGTAAAAATATGTTTCCTAATGTTCAGATGAAACATCTAGTGTTTTAATTTGTGCCCATTGCCTCTTGGCTTGACACTGGACACCACTGGAAAGAGCCTGATTCCTTCCTTTTTGCACCCTCCCTTCAAGTATTTATGTACTTTGATCATATCCCTTCTGAGCCCTCTCTTCTCCAAGTCAAACAGTCCCAGCTCTCTCTGCTTGTCTTTGTTGGAGAAAAGCTCTTGTCCCTTCATCAATTTGGTGGCCCTTCTTTGGAGTCTTTCTAGTATGTATCCACATCTCTCTTGTACTGGGGAGCCCAGAACTGGACACAGCACTCCAGATGTGGTCTCACCAGTGCTGAGTAAAGGGGAAGAATCACCACTTTGACCTGGTGGCAACACTCCTCCTAATGCAGCCCAGGATATCATTAACCTTTTTTTGATGCAAGGGCAGGTTTCTGTGGCAAAGGAGGCATCCAGTACTTCAGCCTTTTCTGCGTCCCATATAGCCAGGTCCCGCATCTTGTTGAGCAATGGGCCCACATTTTCCCTAGTCTCCATTTTGTCACTTCTACTTGTAGAAGCCCTCTGTGGGATGTGAGTTAAAACACACTAGATTCCTTCTAGAGTACTTTGGGCATTACCATAAAATAATGCTTCCATTTTTTTTTCCCCAAAAAAAAATCAATTTACTATATTTATAAACAAATCTAACTTCTCCTGCCATTTTACTGCATGCTGCCAACAGGGGGTGTAATAAACCCTGGGGCAAAACTCATCCTCTTCTCTACCTCTTACTGTGCAAATAGAGAGACTGGACTGCAAGTTTTTAGCAATGTTTGGTACCTAGTGGAAGTATGTGAAAAGAGATGCATCCTAGTTAACTAAGAAATTTATTTCAGTAACTGGACTAAACGTTTGCTAAAAAAAAAAAAAAAAAATTGAATAAATATTTATTTCCCCAGCAGGTGTTTTTGGTGTTTGCTGAGAAGGTAGGGAACTTTCTGTTTCATTAACTTTGTGTGTAAGAAGATCATGAATACGACTGCTTAAGGTTTGAGTTTCTAACTGAAACGTGAGTTCTCAGTGGTACAGATGTCTATCTGAAGTATGAGTCAAAAGATAAACTTCAGCTTTATCTGCTAGAACTTCCTCACCTTTCAGTCTTACTGGGGATGATTAGGGATTGCTGGGCTGCCTATTTTTCACAGCAAGGTTTCTGAAATCTGAGGTCCTACCTTTGTATGACTGAGCTGCATCTGGAGTTGTATTTGGTAGAATCAGAGCCTTGAATATGCAACAGCTCTAGGGATCCACCTCCCATGATCTTCGAACTGAAAAATAAAAAAAATAAATTATGTAGCAATGGACCATGACAGACAATCTGGACCAATAGCAGATGAGCTGGATTCCACGCACTGCTTTTTCTCATTGTGATAACTGCCATCATGAGAGGAATGAAAAGACCATTAGAAAAAAAAAGGCTGTTGGGTGAAAAAGAGAATTTTTATTACACTTAACAAGAAGCAAAGAAGAATAAAATGACCCATTTAGTCATATGCATGGATGAGAATGTCGGACTTCAAGGTGGGAACAATCCTGTGCTCTTTTATGATGTTTACCATCTGATGAACTGAGAGCAAAAAACAGCTGGATGGTTGTAGAGAGACCTTATAGATATTAACTCTCATAATACCATAGTATCAGCTGATTATATAAATAACAATGAATTCTAAGATTAAAGTACAGAACAATGTAAATGCAATGTCCCACACAATCATTATGGAAATACTATATTACATATACAATGAAATGAACATAATCACATTTGGATACTGTTTCATTTCACCGAAATAACTTTATTCATCTAAGTGCTATATGGTGCCTTTTTCTTTTCCACTTTTTTTTTTTGTTTGTTTGCTTAAATGTCTGTCAAACTCTGAATGAAAGTTAAGGAAGCTCCAGTACGTATGTGCCACCTTTGGCATCTGTTCACTGACCCTGTCATGGCTTTTGCAGAGCCTAAATTGGATGAGGTAAGCATAAGAGAAGACACTTGTTACAGGTAAGCCATTTTAACCTTTTTTTTCCCCTATCGTAATTTCCTTTAAAAAAAAATCCCCAAACTATTATTTTTCCTTTCTCTGTTATTCTGAAGTAAAGGTTCATATTCCAACTAGAGGCATCGAGCTAACCTTAGTTTAAATATCAGGTATGATTTTTTTTTAATTTTTTAACTGCCTGAATGTACAGTGAGTTTATTCTACTCCATGGAATAACTGCATCATGCAGTCTGTTGTTTTGTGGATTTTGATATGTCATCCTAAAAAATTACATCCTCTGCAATTACTATGTGAAAATACAATGGCATTTCCTGCAAGTGGAGGATTTGTTCCAGTATCTTTGTGGAAATTATCTCTATTCCTTCTAGGAGCTCTAAACTGAGTGGTTTTTTAGTCTAGAATTGACTGCCTCACAACTGTGTGATAAATGTTTCCCTACACCTAATAAACCAGACTGCTGAACTGTCTAGATACCCAATTATAATACTTGCTATAACAGTATGTTTTAATTGTCACAACATTTACTTCATTTCTAATGGTACTAATGATTTAAAATCTGGACATGTTCTGAACATATAGTAAAACATAGTACAAAACTACTAATTTGAAAACATAAAGAAGAGGTTTATCATATGGTAAATCTAACATACTATTCTCCAGCCAAATCTCATTTATTTATCAAGAAGACCTAAGTGAAATGTGAGGTCAAATATTATGAAATATGAGCTGTGGTAAAATGCAGGTGGCAACCAGTCATGAAGCTTGCCTTGTTATTTCTGTCCTGGCAGAAAGCTTTTCATTTAAAAACATAAAATCAGCAACCTCAAAACTTTCTGCAAACGTGCATGTGTTTTATGTGTTTACAAAGATATCAATCAGTTTCAATGTAGTCAATTTTTAATAATAAGGAGGATTTCTTGCCATTATAATGCAGTTCATGGGGATAACATCTCTTCTTTCACAGCAGATATCTACTGGCAGTCAGAGCACTCACCCAGGACATAACAGAGCTAAGGCTCTTCTTAAACACAGACTAGACACCTTGGCACATCAATAATGGAGGTAGCAATTCCATTAATTAGTCACCCTCAGGGTTATTTTGGCAGAAGTTTTATCACTCTCTCAGTTTCTTTTATTGAAGCTTATTTACTTTCATCCATAAACTAAATATTCATTGGTCTAAATGGAGAAAGTGTGATTTGCTCTGTTATCTAGCAGTTACATCCCTCATCAGCAATTCAGGAAACCAAAGTTCAAGTTCTTGCTCTGATTAATGCATATGTGACAAACTGGTTTTGGATAAAAAATGCAAACCTTGAAAGACATAGTAGATCTTAATGGACACACTGTCAAGTCCATTGCTGGTTTGACAACATACCGCTTTCTACATCCTCAGAGGAAGCCCCTGGGCAAAGGACAAAGGGCGAGCTATAAACCTCACCTCACTGAGTCTGCTGTGACCTGCAGTAGTTCTACACTCGACTTACTGAATGCCGCCTTTCTCTCTGAAAATCAAACTGTTAACTTATCACCTACCTCCAGTACTTTCTGCAATGAAACAGGGTTTTTTTTTTTCTCAGTGTGAAATATGAGAAATTAGACCAGTGTGGTGCTCATAGCAATGAACTAACAGGAAGTTTTCTATCAATCAAATTTAATAAGACTTCCAAGCAGGATTTTCTCCTTTCCTTGAACGTAAACAAACAAACCAAAAAAGAAGACATTTTAAAATATTCAAATTTCATCTTTTCAGATATTCAGATTTACATTCAAATCATGACACTGACTTTAGAACCCTATGCTTAGTATTTTGTTTCAATTTTGATTCTCTAGAGTTCAGACTTAGAAAAGAAAAGGGATGTAGGAGAGGTAAGACTTACAAATAGACAAGTTCTTCCAGCAATCAGATGTTGCCAAGTTTATGGTAAAGTTCTCAAACTTCATCAATGTCATGGATTCTGAGTGACAGAATTTCAAGGTCAAAAAAAAAAAAAAAAATCTTACAGATTTATCACAAACACTTATGACTTAAGAATTCAGCTGAGGAATTGTTGAATGTTTTCTTACTGGAACAGAATGAGGCTCAAGCTAAATGTGTTGGGAAAAAAAAAAGATGAAACAATATGGAGATTATACATTATTAACAGCTTTCAAATATAAGAGAGTTAAATTTTACATAGGCCATACTTTTAAGATTAGGCATAGCAAAACTTTTTTGGTTTGCAGAATTCAAGAAGATATATTGTTGCACATGTATCACTACATTACAGCATCTTTTCAAATATGTCCACCTAATCCTCTGCTTTTCTCATGCTGAGACAGAGCTTAAGTTTTATTGACTCTGTTTTTCCCAGCATAGAAGGGACAGCATAAAATTGTCGAGTAATAGATGAACGAAAACTTGCTTGTATGTAAGTGAATCCTTATGCAATACTTTCTAAGGATAACAAGGTAACAAATGTTGGGATGCAAAAGTATTTGTGGGAGCTCAGATGTGTTGCAGAAACCTGAAGGAACAGCTCTGGTATCTTACATCAAGAGGCTGTAGCACAACCTTGTAAAGCACCCTTCAGTTCATGTCTGCTGCAAACTGTTTCAGGCCTTGCAGAAACTGCAGTGTGCTGGAACAGTTCCTACTCTACTTTCCCCTTCTCTTACTAGTCTAGTGCCTATGAGAAGGGGCAGCACCCAAAACTGCAATTCTGATTCTACAAATAGAATCTCTGGAAATAAAGGTGAGGCAGAACCAGCCTAGAGAAACCACCAGTATCCCAGGAAACACAGAGAACATAAACCAACAACTGCTTCCTCTGAGAATTTTTGGTTTTATTCTTTTACTACATGTCTGGGTGAAATTATGAGCAGGTCAAAGTCTAAAATGTTTAAGAATATTTCTCTAATAGAGGATTATACCTATCTACTATGAATGAAAAATGTTCACTTTTACTTTTTCCTGAGTAAATTGCAATTTCTGAAAATCAGCATTTGATCAAACATGCAAACTGAGAAAATAGCCTTTCTCCTTTTGAAGAAAATTCAAAGCACTGAAATAATGATGTGCTAAGCAATAGAAGTGGCATTTTTCTCAAACACTACATCTTGCAGGCTGTAATTTTCAGCCTGCTTAGGGACTCTTGATCACGCAAACTAAATTGAACCATTGCATGAACAATTTAAAAGGTATGGATGCTTTTATCGAGGACTGAGTACTCCAGCTGAAACACTCCAAATTAGTTCACTTTGCCGTCACCATCCTGTTTACCTGCAAAACTCTACATGTTTATTTGCATTCTCAAGTGAAACAAGGATTATACTGGAAAGAGTCTGGGGCAAAAGATGGAAACAAAAGAGATTCTGCATTATTTTAAAAAGTACCAAAAGATATATCTGCATGTAGATCTGCCTCCGTGGCCAGAAGTGTGGAATATATCAAGTACTACCAGAAGATGTCCAAATGCACAGTGGCTCACTCACTGAACCAAGACCCTCCTCTTACATCCCAACTCAGTGACAAAATCCAGCGAGATAATCTTACTGTTAATAATTTTCCTTCATTACAGTTCCTATTTACCATATACAATACAGCTAGGGGAAAAAAAAACCACCAACAACAACAAAAAACAAACCACAAAAACCAAACCACAACCCACATCTGTTTGTTGCCTGTATTTGGACATAAGGAAACTAAAGCAAGGGTTGAGTGTTTGTTATCTTGTACCTTTTTATCTTCACTGACTCTGTTTCTCTTTATTAATGGTGTGTTGGTTTCACTAGTGCTACTTAGAAGCTGGGAGAGCTTCCACATCTTTGGGTCCATGGACTGCCAACACAGTGCCCCGTCCTGGGTGGATGCTTGCTTGATGTGCGAGCAAAACAACACTAACCGAGTGATAGGAAGTATGCAGCAGGCTACCTGTGTAACTGGTCGTAAACCACCACATAAAGGACAAAACCTTTCATTTAGCAGCAGAAAGTCTTCTCTATTAATGGTCAGAAAAAACATGTCAGAAACAGTGGGAGTCTCCTCAGAAGGTGGGACTCTGACTTCTGGCAATGTTTTTGGATGCAAATAAACAATATTTAGTAATAATAAAGTATAGGCTCTTATTGCCCATGAATATATTGGCTATGCAACAACGAGAACTAAAGTGAATCTATATTTCTGAAAAATGTATTATGTTTTAACTACATCTGTTGAAATGAGGGAGAACTCCAAGTTAAAAACAAAGCAAAGCAATGAGGGAGAACTCCAAGTTAAAAACAAAGCAAAGCAAAATAAATCAGCTTTAGTAAGCTAATCAAAACAGCTTTAGCTTATACACCAATGCGTTCTTGACTCATAAATGAAAGTCCTAAGCAGATCTTTTGGCTGGCAAATAACTTCAGTTTGTAAGGAATTTGACTGATACAGTTGTGGAAATTAAACGCACTGCACAGTAACATACAATGGAGCATATCATCACTTGGAGCGAAAGGTAAACACAGTAATGTTTACATTGCCAGAGCACCAATTTATGCCTAAATTCAGCAGAGTATTCCATGCAAAACTAAAACTTTGGATGTTGCTAAACATGTAAGTAACAGAAAATAATAATCTCTTCCCTTGCTGCTTTTTAGAGAGTAGTTTGCCTCAACACATTTGCATTCTGCTTGGATCTCCCAAGTCAGCCCCAGGGTAGCCTGAAGGATCACGTCTTCAGGGATTCAGGGCCAAGAGAGGCACAGGGTCCTCTTCTACTTTGTTGCCATGGCACCTGGAAAATAATTGGCACACTATCACAAATGGTGGTTTTCAGCAGCTGTGGCAAGCAAGGATTATAGCCTTAGCAGAAATATCTTTTCCCCAACTGAAATTTTCCAGAGGGCTTCACAGTGCATGAGCAATATTGAAATGTGGGCTCAGGGATAAGAGGGATGCCTCATGTTTTCATCTGGAGTGACAAAACTACTTCTGACATGTAAGAGAGCAAGGAGCAGGCTCTCAGATCACTTCTTTTTCCTGAACTATGATATCCAGTGGTCAGCACTGACATCTTCCACGAGTTCAGTTGTTCAAGTGAACACAAAATCTGTCAGTGGACCTGTTTTGTAAAGGAATATTTTGGTCCCTGTTCCACAGTGGTTCATCAGAAACTGTTTTGTGTGAACTTAGATTGCTTCCATTTGACCATCCGTGTAGAAACTGTACCAAAGACTTCTCTACCAGCTTAGAGTTGGTTGAAATTCTAAGAAACTAAAACAGTTGCTACTTTGATCCAATCTGGGTAATTATCCAAAGCTCAGTTATTGATGTAAAATTAACACGGGATTCTTGGAATTGATAAATTTCAATTGAGCAAATTTTCACTGTGGAAAATACTGAAACAATAAGCTCTCTAGTTAAAGCCTGGATAAGAACATAATACAAATAATCATTCAGCTTATACGTCCATTTTGTTCCCTAGTCTTTTAGTTTAGATTTTGCGGTGATTTTGTAAATTGTAAAATCTTTGGAACTAGAGTCATATTATGTGTGTACATGTTCTGACATTATTTTCATAGTAACTAAACCTGAATTTTAGTCTTGACTAGATTTTCAGGAAAACCTATCAGCCCCAATCTTTCTGTCAGAGAGTTCTGCTTCCCCATTAGAAGACCAATCAAGACTGGAATAACTATGTAGTCTGAAGCACATTAGTGATCATAGTTCAAAATGTAATTTCATATCTTCCCCCCTTGCTGTCCCTCTTCTCCAGCTCTGACCAGAGAAACTGCAGAAGAATGGAAGGGATGTGGGAGGGAATTAATCAACTCTCGTCTGCTTCTATTGTGCTATTTTAATGACAGGTTTGCCTTCGGTGTTCCTCTGGGGAACAGAGCAAGATGCCACAGGATCAAGTGAAATAAAGTAGTAGTGCAAAATAAGTTGGAAAAAGGTAGATCATGGACTAAAGCTAGAATAAACTAAATGACGGGGGAGCAGAAAGGTGGAATTGGAGAGAAAAGAGAAAAGTGGACCAGATAAAACTTAGTGCAACCTGAGAAAGTGAACAGTAAATTTAAAGGTGCAGCAATTGCAATCGAAAAAGCAATGATTAAAAATGAGAAGACTATCTTGTCAGAGAACAGAAGCAGAAAATGATGTGGTGTCTAAGAAGATGAAGGACAAAGATTCGCAGGGAGAGAGAATGCAGGAGTAAGAACAATAGCAACCAAAAGAGTGAGAATCAAGAACATCTCTGAGGAAATGGAAAGCAAAATAAAAGATGCCAAAGAACTGGAGATGGCAAACATCAACCTTCCAGTACCTAAAAGGGGCTTATAAGAAAGACAGGGAGAAACCCTTTAGCAGGATCTGCTGTGATAGGACAAGGGGTAATGGTTTTAAAATAGAAGAAGGTAGATTCAGACTGGATATAAGGAAAAAAATTTTTACAATGAGTGTGGTGGAACACTGGAACAGGTTGCCCAGAGAGGTGGTAGATGCCCCATCACTGGAAACATTCAAGGCCAGGTTGAATGGGGCTCTGAGCAACCTGATCTGGTTGGAGATGTCCCTGCTCCTTGCAGGGGAGTTGGACTAGATGACATTTAAAGGTCCCTTCCAACCCAAACTATTCTATGATTCTATTAAAAACAAGGTAGTGTCAAGAAGTAAATGAGCATATAGGCAACTAAAAAGAAGAATTTTCATAGATAGAAATAAAAATATGAAATAAATAAAATATATAAGCATATATATAAAGAAAGACCACAAAAGATGATGTCTTTGTGCCATATGAGTATGACTTACATTTAACCCTAAGAACAGGTAGTAGTTTTCACACTGCTGGTCTTGCATTTGCAGAATAAAGATATTAATATATTATACTAAGGCAAACACATTTCACAGTGAAAAGGTAGGTATCCATAATAGAAATAGACTTGATGTCTAGATCGTCTGGGGAGAGAGGTTGAGATAGTTTGTTTTCTATGCTTCATTGCACTCCCTTTTTTGAAAAAGGGACCTACGGCTTTATTCTATCATTTTGATACATGCAGAGTAGTACCATGACCTGCAAGTGATTTGAGTGAAATCAATAGGACTCTGCTGAGCAAGGACTTGATTGCTGCTTTGCCCAGGGTCAACAGCAGAATTCCCATTGCTTACAGTGAAAACAGGTCAGGCAGTAAGATAATAGTTGTGAGAAAGAATGACAGAATCGCATACTATACATAATAAGTACATGCACTGGAATAGGTGCACAGCAACATACTATGTTATATATTACTGTAAAATATGAAGAGCTCTTAGGAATATTTCCCATTTCCACCACCAAGTGCAGATTGAAATTACTACAAAACAAAGGGATATAAAATGAATGCCTTAATTTAAAAAAATATTGCATCGATGATCAGTAGCTAGATGTCCAAAAGGTATAATGAGGTCTTTTACGTATCCTCTTTATAATCCAATATTACATAAATTAAATTCTCTATGAAAATTTTCATTATTTTTATGAAAAACATATATTACATAGTCAGTAGACTTTGGATGGATCACATGCTCCATTTATTTTAATACAGCATAACTAGATAGAATGGCTAATGAGGATTGGCAGCTGTAATGTACTTAATTAAATTCTCTTCCATAGCTAGCTAATAGGCTTCCACCACCTTGAAATTCTTATATGACTAAATGTCCATACAATAAAGATGTCTGAAATGTAAACAATAGTCCATTGCCAACCTTTTTACAGTTTTGACCCTTCTAGACTTTGGGTATCCTCTGTTTGATATGGATAAAAAAGAAATAGCTTATGATGTAACGTCCTCAAAAAAAAATTGGAAATTTTCTCAGAACTGGTTTCACTGCCCTGGACTGAGTGAGAATATTCATTTGATTCATCTGCAACTTTCTTTTCACTTGATTCAGCAAGTTGAATATCAAGAGAGGGGAGAGAATGTTTCTTTTTTTACTGAAGCTCTCTTTTTATTATACTTAGGCATTAATCTCTTAATATTTCTGAGGTTCATTTCTGAGCACACAAACTCACTAAAGGCTTGAAGTTTTGATAGCGAATTATCAAATTACATTTGTACCCAAAGATAGGTTTGTTAAACCTAACTTTCAGAGTGCACCTCTAGGGGAAAAAAAAACCCTGTAGGTCACTCAAGAAACAAAGTAAATAGATACATAATAATGAAACTAGATAGTTCATATTGCATGCCTAAACAGTAAAGGGAGACTGCGAAGAGTAGATAAACATGTGTGTAGACTTATAACAGCTGGTAGTTTTCTGACTATCCAAATTAATTGTCTTTCAGTATCCACAGTATTAAATATTGAAACATGTTTTTAGTTAGCATGACTAAAAAAATGCACAAAAAGGGAACATTTGGAACAACGAAGTGAGAGGAGAAAAATTAGAACCCGTAACAAGAAGATAAAATTTACTATCATATTACTCATTCCTTTCACAAAATGCCTCCTGCTGAACTCCATGCTATTGGAAATCTATCCAAGCTCATGTTTGCTAACTGACAAAAAAATATCACACAAGAATCCTCTTTCCAGACAGATCTTTGCTAAATGTGTCTTCTGTATCTATGAATAATTTTATTTTACAGTTGTTTTGCTTGCAATGAGCCAACACACTATGGAGACGTATCCATGAGTGAAAATAACTCCATATATCTTCATATATGACTACAGTCATGCAGAAAATAGCAATCAGTCACAATAAATCTAATAAAAGAAATAATCTCAGAAATAAATGTAGTGCTATGAATTTTGTCACACTGTCTGGGTTTGTGATTCAGTAGGATTTCACAAATTGAATAAGCTGGGGCCTAGTATAATAAAGTTGCATGCTTACAGACAGTTTCATTTACCAAATCCGTCACACAGGCATCTCATCTCTCCATTCTGCCATCCCAAAGCCACCAACCTCTTTAGCATACAGGGAGCTAGTTACCTGCCTACAACAGGTTATATGTTCTTGTCTTCTCTGTAATACAGCTACCACCAGAAAAGATGAAGCAACCAAGCAAACTTTTGACCAAGTCTTCATTCAGTTCTGAATAAATATTATTATTTTTAATAAGGAGAGTAAGTGGAAGTGAGCCTGTTCTCAGTTTATCACAAGAGTGCTGCAAGCCAGGGTGGTTGTAGTGGTGATGTCCTGGCTAATCAAGGTATCAGATCCCCAGAGCACTCCCACCACAATCACTAGGGCTTCACTCAAACCCTCTCCTCAGTATCCAGCTGGGAGACAACATTGAGTGTCCTAAATTTTGCAGCAGTAATTAGATAATTCGTTCTTGAGGACAAACTTGCTTCAGGTCAAGTGCTAGATTCAGTATTCCAATGTAGAACAGATGCATGGACTCCCCCAACCATATTCTGTATGAAATCAAAATGGCCAAGTGCAAGGTCCTGCACATGTACTTGCACGGCAATCCCAAGCACAAATACAGGCTGAGTGGAGAATGGATTGAGAGCAGCCCTGAGGAGAAGGACTTAAGGGTACTGTGGATGAGAAGCTGGACATGAGCTGGCAATGTGTACTTGCAGCCCAGAAAGCCAACTACATCAAAAGAAGCGTGGCCAGCAGATCAAGGGAGGTGACTCTGCCCCTCTACTCTGCTCTTGTGAGACCCCACCTGGAGTACTTCTTATGTTGGTGTCCCCAACATAAGAAGGACATGGACCTGTTGGAGCAAGTCCAGAGGATGGCCACGGAGATGATCAGAGGGCTGGAGCACCTTTCCTATGAGGACAGGCTGAGAGAGTTGGGGCTGTTCAGCCCAGAGGAGAGAAGGCTCCGGCGAGACTTTATAGCGGCCTTCCAGTACCTAAAGGGGACATATAAGAAAGAAAGGGAGAAACTCTTTAGCAGGGCCTGCTGTGAAAGGACAAGGGGTAATGGTTTTAAAATAGAAGAAGGTAGATTAAGACTGGATATGAGGAAAAAAAATTTTATAGTGAGTGTGGTGGAACACCGGAACAGCTTGCCCAGAGAAGTGGTGGATGCCCCATACCTGGAAACATTCAAGGCCAGGTTGGACAGGGCTCTGAGCAACCTGATCTAGTTGGAGATGTCCCTGCTCCTTTCAGAGGAGTTGAACTAGATGACCTTTAAAGGCCTTTCCTAACCCAAACTATTCTATGGTTCTATGATTCTAAAACAGATAGTCCTTCATTTGTTCAGAAACCTAGCTTTCCATTTATCCACTGACAGTTTTCATCTGTATATTGAAATACTTTCAGCATCATCAACTGAGAAAGCATATAGCTCTCATCTTCTGCCTCTTCCCAATAACAGAGGCCATGCTCAATTTTATTCTCTCTAAGAGGATGTATTAACTTAAATGGGAAAAAGCATCTTGGGTACAGTTAGTCACCATCTTTTCAAGTCTGGGATCTCTAATCACATATATACTACAAGACTATATCTTTTTTTGTAGCTCTGCAGTAGCTCACACATGGTCCTGAAGTGGTGTAGGTTCTGTAGACTGTTTCTGTGTTATAAATGAAATATCCGTGTGGGGATTATAGAAGAAAAGAAATCCCAGTATTTATCAACATCTCTTCCACAAGGTCCTCGAAGATACTTATGTATCTAAGTCCTGTTATAAACACACTAAATCCTCTGCAAAGACTAGAAAAGCTACGAGGCAAATATGAAGGTCAAAAAATCAGAGTATATTTGAGACAAATGATCATTTAGGTTGATGCATTTGCACTGTGTTGGCTTAGTGCCCACAGCTGGATTCCACAAAGGACAGAGTATGCTGAGGAGGGTTTTTAATAAGCTGATTCTCCAAATGCATCTTGAGCTCTTTGTAGCTCATCCCAGAACCCATATACAAAAGGCTGTTACTAGCAAATCTGATGCCCTTTGTAACCAGCACCATTCCCAATACTAACTTACATAGCTATCAAAATATTTTCTATTAGATATGCTTTAGCTAAAGAGGAGTCATTTTGGAGAGAAAAAACTTTAGGAACTAACTTTATAAATTAAACCCAACCTCAAACTTTAATAGTGTATTTTATAAATCACATCAAAATGTTCAAATCAGTGTATATTTTTGGAAATTAAAGATAATTATGTGGTAGAAGTTAATTACCTATTGCAGTAACACCAGTTAGCCTCATTTAAAACATTGATGTCTGATAGTTCCCATTCATTGCTCAGGGATGGAATTCAATATATAGTGAGATACTGTGATGGGTTATGTGAGCCATTGGAGGCTATAAGTTATATATTTTTTTCCAAGGCCTGATATCTCTGTAAATACACAGTCTCTGCATTTTGTCATGCATGTTAGATCAACATGTCAATGGGCTGCCTCTAAAAACCAGTCCATTTGCTTCTGGAAGAGGTTCAGAAAGTGTCATTAATCCTCTCTCTGCACTACAATCATTTGGTGCTCCAGTATGCCACTAAAGCTACTAGACCTCATGGAAACAGAAAAAATTAAGGTTGTTATCACTTGGGACTATTACAAGTCAGGGAGTGGAAATTATTTGTAGCACGCTGTGATATCCACAGATTCTCCCAGATTTCATTTACTATACCATCCATTGTTTCTACATGATATAACATTATTAATTGTCCTAGATCTTTGTTCTAGAATAAATCATACCAGTAGGAGTCTGGTCCCATTGAATTCAGTGGAAATATTTACATTGTTTGGTTTAAGACAGCCTGGGTTTCTTGCTTCATGTTTAGTAGCACTTTGCCATTTTGCTGCCAAAAAACAGACATATTTCACTTGCCAATTTCTAGCTTTTAGGACTAAGATGTTTACAATACTGATATTAATTTATGATTTGACACCCTGATTTTCATACATATGTTGCAATCATTCTTATTTAGATCCTAGAAGAAGATGAACTTCATTTCTCTCCTTGTGTGATGCTTTCAATGACTCTATTAAATCATTTCACATTGTAAAGACTTCAAAAAAAAAACCAACCCAAAAAACCAACGCTGAGGAACTTGTCTTTAAATGTTTCAAAATTCAGTAAACAACAATAATCCAATTAGGGATATTAGCCAACTGGCAAACCAGCATCCTTCATTGTGCTTAATGAGAACCTTGCAGCAACTTGACTAGCTCTTTAAGAAATCTTTCTGTCCTCCTGGAACAATTTCATATGCCTTTAACAGGAGGTCTGGATCTATCTGCAGCTTTTCTAACCAGAGCTGGCCTTTGTTATTTCAGTCCCCTGAAGAATAGGAATGCAGGTCTCTTCTGTATCCTTATAATTTACTGTAGTCACCAATTAGAAACCTCTGAAGGAAATTGTGAAAAGGGAGACACACAGTCTATATGTAGATGGAAAACCTAATAATGTAAACTTGAGTGTATTCCAGGAACAGAACAAGCAAATAAAAAAATTCACACTCCAAGTGAACAGTTCAGTTTTTTTGTAGTTTTGGTGTGACATTCTCACATCAGCACAGACACACACATTTTGCATGTGGCTCTTCAAGAAGAAAATGGCACCAGGGGTTACTCCACACTCATCCTGGGGAAAAACAGTTTACTGAAGACACAAAATTGCCTTTATGTTGCTTTTTTATTATTATTTTGCTGATACTAAAAGGCAACTAAATGGGGTGGTTCATCCAGCAGCACAGCTGTCATTCAGGCAGTGGACACCCCGCCCCAGCCCAAAAAGAGTGTCTTTTGTGGCTGGAGACCCAGTCTTTCCAGTGGCCCTGGTACTGGGTGCCTCCCTCAGAGGCAGCACAAGCTTCCTCACTCCTGCAAGCGGCCTCGGTAACCAACGGGGCTTTCACACTTAAAAACACAGTTTGCCACTGATTAGGCTTATCAAATGAAGCCCCACATGAGTGAAAGTACTAGCAGTCATGCATGCTGCCACATGAGCTTAGACACACATCGACTATTAGACCTATCTGCCCATGCTCATACCCTCTGTATCGCTATTGCTGTCATTTGGGCACAAGGTAGAGGCTAAATCCTGTTATCACTTGGACAATTCTGTTATGTGACTTATCATATTAAAAAACCAACATAAGTGATCATGTTGGAATTTTCACTGTACTTTTTTTCCTTTTTATATGCACTTAAATTGCCATATCTTAGGTTAATGAAGAGATCTTATTTTTCTGGTATATTATTGATCAGTTCACGGTTATGCCTGCTAAAGGTCATGGTAACATTGTGAGTTTTTTCATTCTTGATCAAATCTTTAAGCCAACAAGGGCAGGAACAAATTTTGTAAGACCATTAGGAAGTTGAGAAACAAAGCAACAGCTGTACTTCCATATAATTGGCATTCGGTTCTTTCTAGATTAAAAAGTATGCCTTGGAGCCTGAATGTGTTACTTTCACAGCTTTTATACTGCTGATTCTAAGAATAAAATAACGATTGCTGTCACTTCCCCTAGCATGTGTGTATGCACTCTGCATCATACATGTGTCCCGGGTGGAAGACAGAATAGTAAGGAAAATAAATTTGTTTAAAAACAAATCTTCTCTCTTCTTTCAGCCTTCAGTCTAGTGCAAGGTTGTAGATAATAATGCCTGAAAAAGACCTCTCCTTTGTGATCCATTTGAAAACATGCATATTATTTCTTTCTTTTAAGTTGCTATTAAATATAACAAATTTTCAAAACCAGATATCATTTGAAGCAGAGGTCCTGCATTTTCTAACCGAAAATCAAAGAGACTGATGGATGAGGACAGAAGGAAAGGATGCAGAGTGGGAAGAAAGGAGTGAGTTTTTCCGTAAAACAACATTCTTGTCTGAGATTTTTGTGTGACTCATTTGTTTGGAGACACAACAATAAAGGAGAACAGTGGGATGCTGAGATGCTAATCAGGAATAGAGACTGTTCTTCCCCACACACTGCAGTGTCACTACAGTTCTCTTCTCATCTCTGAAATTCAGTCCTCAAAGCATACATACATTTGAGTAATACAAAAATAAGTCTTAAATTACAGCCTTTACCATGGTAATTGTATTTTTTTTTCTTCCTAAGTTTTACACCTTGATGCTCTTCCTTCTGTGCATCTGTCACTGTCTTTGTTCTCACTGTGACATGAGGGCAACATTATCCCCAGATAAGGCAGCAGCCAAATAGTCTCAGTTGCCTTAGTCTTTTTTTTTTTTCCAAGCCTCTTATTCTCAGACCTAATAACGTCTCCTCAATCACTGCTGCGCTATGATGGGATGTGTCCCAGGATAGATTTTTTTATGTGTTGTCTTGGAACTGATGAGGTTCCCAATGTCACAAAAGTTTTATAATGCCCAAATATGTCCAGCTTTTCCTATCCTATTTGTAGTGATTTTAGTACAAGTGTCTCTTCTTGTATCTCTTTGTTATTTAGTTTTTAATTTAATTTTAAATATTTTGCTCCAAAAGCTGCACTGAATGTTGCTCATTTTGCCTTCCATCTTATTATTTTATGTCACAGGTCATTTTCTTCATTATGTGTCTTTACTTACACAGATTACAGGAACTTAAACAATAAACACACTTGTGTACTCCTTCAATGATTGTAACCAGAGTGGCTTGAGTGGTGACTGAAGTAAAATAATATACAGTAAAGGTTCAAAGGAAAATAAGCATGCAGAATGAACAGAGCAGAATTTGTTTGTATTCCCACACAAATAATTCTTTATACTAGCCACCTCTCTGGACGACTTATGTGCCTGTATAGGGGAAAAGCAAACTGAGCATGTGTCAGATATCACACAATAGAAATAGCTGTTCTGATTTTAAAGTTGATTTCCTAATGATCTTTCTGTGTTATAGCTTAGCTGCAGTACTTTCTTTCCCCTATTATATTGGCAACTGTGTAGAGGACATGCTTTCTGTTCACCTGCAAAAAATACAATCCCAGCAGCTACTGGAGTTCCAAGTCAGACGATTTCCACAATATTTGACATGTGCATTGCTTAAGTAGGGAAAAAAAAAAAAAAAGGTTTATCAAGTACAGCAAGGAAACAGTTGAAGTATAAGTGAAAGGTCTAAATTGTCCTGGATGTAGAAGTCCACATTTGTCATTCACTGATGTTCCTTTCTGGATGTTTCCTCAAATAGCAGAGGAAACCTGGCAGAGGTGGGCTGAGAAGGACAATAACTGCAGATAAACACTGGGCTGGGCACTGCCCCCCAGGCATGTGTAGCTGATCTGGCACTCGGTGTGCAAAGGGCTTGGGAGAGGACTGGGAAGTTGTTGTGCTCTGACCTCCCAAATATTTTGCCAAATATTACATCTCTGTTCTAGGAAACAAAGCTATGAATTCCAGGGAAAACAAGAAACTAGCCATGGCTCTCTGATCATAACTGGTCCTGATCATGCTGGTCCTGTTAAATTTTCCCAAATTAGGTTTATGGTTTGGAACAAAAGTCTAAGGGTTTATCTAGACATTCCCAGTATCTCATTCATAATGTGATGTTTTTGGCAGACCAGACAGTGCCAGTTATGGGGATCTCTCAGACTAGAGAGCTACAATTAAAATTTGTGTATGCAATAATATCTATACGGTCATTCCTAGGATATTTTTTTCTGAGGTTATTTTCAGAAGTATGTTTAACATGTGTTAGGAAATCAGCTCTGTGGGAAAAGATGCTTCCTGAAGGTGAAAAAAGAGATTGAACAGCACTGATTTTCCCACTGCTAATGCAAAGCTTCTTCACTGCTCAGATTACTTGCTAGTGGTTAACCTAGCAACTATATAACAGGAAGGAGGCTGGAGACAATCAATTAACATCGATTCTTACGCAGCACAAGCCTAGCAAATGGTACATTTTGTATTTGCTGTTGTACTTATGAGTAGTTGTCTGTTGCAAAGGAAACATTTAATCAAGGCTGTAAATAATAATATTTTTCAATGATGTCTTCTATCTAGGAAAAAAATGTCATTGGAAAATATTAAGAAATTCTCAAAGAGTTATAGATATCTGACATTTCATATACTAGTCAGCTGAGAGGAAGTGCTTATATGAAATTAAGTTGAGAGAGCTACAAGACTAGACATTGCTATAATAAGCTATGCAATAAATAATGTTACTACATTGTCATGTTTCTTGCCCAAATTTTTCTATCAACCCTTTTTTTTTTTTAACAGAAATTTTTTACAAAGTGAAACATTTTATTGAATACATCGTAGAAAAATATGTCTGTGTCATTAAGAGACCAAACCACTCCAAATGGAAACCTTCCTGGAACAAAAAAACAGAAATTCTCCCAGCTTTCATTTTATGACAAATAAACAGCAGGGAAAAGAATAAGCTTTTCTTTCTAGACTAGCCAAATTAGACTTTCATTATGCCTATCTCATTTGGGCAAGCAATCTGTCCAAATGTGGTCTGGAAATCCTATTTGTAAATGTGTCAGAAAAATATATTTTATTTACAAAGCTGCAGGTATCTATTATTAAATATTTGAAGTTTGTCATCTGTAGGTCCCACGCAAAATCTTTTTTCCCGTTTCTCCCAACAGTGAACAGTAAGTGTATCTAGAAAACTCATGTCCCTTCTTGGGAAATGTCCAAACATTTTCCATTTTAGAATACTCTATTTATATTTTTAGCGAGGAAACTTTCCCTTTTCTTTTACTGTCTTCACTAAGAAGGTAGTAGTGGTAAGTCTGAAGAAAATTCAGTGTTAAATAGGCTATCATAGACTAGCTGAAATATTAAGAACAAGAGCTTGGTTGGTTCTAATAAAACCATTATCTAACTAATAACTACGTATGCTCCCAGTAACAACACTCATTACTTCTGATTTCAGAAGTAAAAATGTATCCATGCAAAAAATGACTGTGCAGATGCAACCTCAGATGTGAAATCCTAGAATTTGTTTACTTTATTTGATTTTTAGTTTTATTTTTAAAATATCTGTGCATTTAAATGTAGGTTAGTGTATAAGTACATGTAAAATAGTGCTGAGATTAAATTGTTCTTTTTTTGTGACTGCTTCAAGTTATCTTGAAGTGAATAACAATTAAATAATTTAGCCCAAATGGTATTTTGTTTTTCAAATGTTGCTAAACTTCCCAAGTAAGATCTAGGATAAAATATATTTACTTTATCTTTTCCACAAGAGCAGCACTGCACTAGCGTTACACTAGAATTGCTGGGATACTGCTACATCTGAGAAGGTCATTTATCTTTCCCTGCCATGACTCGCAGGTTTGATGTTTCTTTTATGCAACTACAACTGAGCTTTCCCATCTGTTCTGCAAAGCAAAAGCTTCATGGTTGACTCTTAACTTTTATGCGCTCTCTCTGCAGTTTCTGAGTTACAATTCCAATGAAATCCCTATTTTATCCACGAAAAAACTGGAACGGAAAGTTTGCTTCACTTTGGTTTTATTTTTTTTCTGTCTACTTTCCTCACATGGCGTAGAGTTTTGCCTGGACACTGAATCAGGGTTACCCCCTAGGCCTGCCTCCATTGGCCCAGCCCCACAGAGCCAGATCGGGGTCCAGCCTCCCGCTCTGTGCACTGGACACAGCAGCTCTGCCAAACTTACTTTCCTGCTGTGCCTCTGCAGCTCCATCCAGTTTCTTGACTTTTACTTTGTTTTCAACATTAGAAGGTGCAGAGCTAAAACAATTAGGTAGTGTTCATGTTGGCCTGTACTAAATCTGAGAATTATGATGGTTGCAAGGCAAAATTAACCCAAGTACTGTACAGTGCATCAGGCTTTTACAAAGACAAAATTAATTTTGACCTGACTGCAAAGGGCATTGAATATTGACAAAAAACCCTGTACAGTAAGTGGAATTTCAGCGGTGTTAAAGACCAAAACATGATGCGGTGTTCTGATCAAGACAATATCTAACCATAAAAATTCCTAAAATTAAACATTTTAATGACAAAAAGACAAAGAAATCGCTGTTCTGACCAGTTTAATTATGTGAGTGTAGCCAACCTTTTCCTATACATTTTTCTCACACATATTTACCATTAATTTGTGATTAAAATGGCATTAATATAAAACACAGCTCAGAGCACTCACTGAAGGCCTGTAACAGCAATGCCTAGGAGTAGGCTTTCCTCATTTTTCCTGGCTTTGAAAGTCAGCTTTCAGTTGCTTTAAACTTTTTACAGAGCATAATTTATTGAACAGAAAGGTGGAAGCACCAAATAGGCAATTTTTGCACCTTGAGAGTTCTAAAAAATGTGGTCTTTGGTTAAAAAGGAACGAAGCTCTTCTGGAAAATGACTTTTAGTTGTCTGTCCTGAGTACTTCAAAATGGACAATTAATTATTCTAAAAAATCTTGGGTTTCTGTTCTCTGGAAACCCATGAGCCCTTCTTTGGTGTGCTATCTGCGCTATCTTATGATTCCTAGTGTCCGGGTTGTACTTTCTTTTTTGTTTTTTTTTTTAAGGTGTGCTTGACAAACACAAGACTAGTACGTTATGAAAAAGAAAAACTGGATGTCAAATCCACAGGCTGAAGAGCTCTTGGAAATGTGCATAACAATAACACTAGTTTCATAATATCATAGTGATATGTTTGTTAAAAAACATTTCGTTTGTTTTTTTTTTTAAGTGGGACTATATTGGTCAAAAGTTTAGGATTTTTTTTTTTTTTAATGCTCAAACATGATATTGATAAAGAGTTGTTTCTAGCACTTAACTCCAGCCTGCAGGAGCTGGGTCCATACCCCTGATCCACAGTTTTACCCTACGTAACATAACAGATGAGCTGAATCATAACATCATACTTTGAGACACAGTGAAATAAGGACATCTGTTCATAAAATTCAAAATATTGTAAGGCAAGAAGGGTAAGACTGACTAGTGATTTGGTCAAGGCAGGCCACAAAAAGGAGAACCTGAAATATCACTGAGCCCAGCTCAACCATAGAGATGCTGGAAAAGGAGTGAATTTTAGATTTTATGTAGAAGGAAAGTCTCAGGATACTAGTAGTTCGATATCACTGGACCCACAGGGGTGATGAGATGGATTAATTTTGTTACATGATGTTTTTAAGACAAAGCAGTACAGAAAAATTATACAGTAAATAGGGCATTCACATTTTAAATAGGCTACATGTAGACAAATTTGAGGCTTAAATACTAAGGTTGTTTTTTTTTTTTGAGTGAAACATGACATTACTTGTATGTATAAGTGCTAGAAAAACTATACGGAGAATAAATCTGACGAGTATATGCCTTCTCTTGACTACTGCTTTCTATGTAGATGAAAGTTATTTTTTTATTATTTTTCAAGTATCTACCACTGGTCAGGTTTGGACCTTGACCACAAACACTTTAAAAGTTTATGAATTGTGCATTTAAAATAACTGTGCAAATAGATTTTGTGCTGAAAAGTCTCTTCATTGGTGAAAGATTACTAATGGAAATTTTATACTTTCAATTGATTATCTGCTTCTTTGATGACTGAGTGGCTGTAGTTGATAGCTTGCAATAAACATTTACTTTTTCCTACATCCATTTGACTTTTTGCTCTGTTCTTCTGATTAAAAAGTTAATGGGTATCAAATGAAAACACAGCTAATAAAAGGAGGCAAATATCAATAATATATTCATCTACACATTTGCATTGTGCATATTCAAATGAAGGAAAGGTCTCAAAGTTGTTCAAACTGTTATATGACAGTTTTTCTGGAATTTAGTACCCTCATGAACACACCTGAATGTGCTGCATGTGCTGAGCTGGGAAGTGAGTGGCTGTCTCCAGCTGCCTTGGAGGAGGACTGCTACTGCAGATGGACACCCGCGACCTAGCATGTGTGTCGATAGAAGATCTTGCCCTACTCTTCCTTCATGGGCAGAAAAACTTAGGTGCTATATGATTTCACCATCATGTGCCACCTTGCAATAAGCTAGTGCTCTTATTGTGTTATTTATGAGGGATGACATGCCCTATGAAAAAGAAATAGAGATAGCAGGAGTATCCCACATATTTTTTCTCTTATCTCAGAGCCCTGCAGGGACTCTTAGGGATTCACTACAGCTAGTTGGGCTCCTGCAGTTTAGTGTCATCTCTAATTAAATTTAAACAACTTAAATCACAGCCTTTCATGTCCCCTCACATGAATCAATCTAATTCTCTTCTGGAATTTTCTAACAGTTTTGTGAATTAAATTGATTTTTACTTTTCCTATTCATCTGCATAGTTACATGAATAAGTTTAAAGTGAGTAAGTGCTGTGAGCTGGGTTAGAAATTTATTTTCATACGATTTCTGGAACAAGACTGAAAAATGCTCAGCACCTCCAGAACCAGGTTTTCAAAACTTAACAAAATTGTTGTCTCTAATCCCTCTGCTGTTACAAGCAGCTGTAGTATGTGTGGCCTCTTTTCCTATTTAGCCAAAACCAGCTGGTGAGATTTTCAAAATACAATATTGTATTAGGAGGCATTCAGCACAGACTTGCCTCTGATAGAAATCAGCGACTGCAGGTTTTTAACTCCATGACCTATAGGCTGAGACAGAAAATAATAACGAAGATTTAGAGAACTTGGAATGAGAACCAGGTCTTTCAGGCAAACAGAGACTGAAAATGTTATGAAAAAGAATCAGGACAGTGGCTGGAGAGACCTGGATGTACTCAGAGCTAGAAAGGACAAAGGATTTATTTTTTTTACACAGAATCATTCAAAAGAGATTTATTGTACTATTGCCTTTTGTGTGGCTTAAAATTCCTACAGACTTAAAGCAGTATCATGAACTTTTCAGTAGTCACTGCATTCATTAAGGAGCAACTGTCAAGTAAAACTGTAGCATCTCTGGGCATGTAGTTCAGTTGGGCTCCAGGCAGCTGTTGTGCAAGTTATGATGAAGAGCCTTTACCAAGACTGAAATGAGGGGGTTGTTTTGTTACACATGTCCCTGCCTGAAATACTTCTAGTGAATGTTATAATCCCTTAGTTTAACTCTGACTTTAAGTCAAAATACATAAATCAATGAAGGATACTTTTTGATTTGTTTGGTAGAAAAATGTTTCTCATTTACTGTCTTTTGCATTTGATGTTGAGAAGTAAGGTGTGTGGAAGTGATTTGACTTTGAAATCCTGATAGTTTGAGGGAAGCATCCAACATTATCAGATTTTTCCATTGTTCCAACCTCTCTAGAACTCTTGGAGAAAGCAGTGGAAAATCTGACTTTACTAGGAAAGAGAGAGAGATCAATATTTCAAATTATATATTTACATAATTGACTATCTTGAAATAAATCAAGCTGTAGTTCCAAAAAGTTTCATATTTCTTACTGACAGCTGATCAGATACTTGCAGTGAAAGCCAGTAGCAAATCCTATGTGCATTATTCACCATTTGTGTGGTGTATTTACAGTTCTTTGCAAAGCAGGGTGTGGAACAGTAAATAATTTACCTTATGGAGCAAGCTGAGAGGCTGTCTTTCATTAAAAGTAGAATTACATGAGCTGCTTACAGAAGGAAGACAAGCTGGACATGGAGTTAAATCTCCAGGGAGAAAGTCACTGCTCCAACGTGAGAGGCACTTGGAAAACTTTTCTAAAATACAAACATAAACAATTCAGTGCCCCAGATGCATCAACTTTCAGTTCCGTATGGATTGTTTATTGAGTTCACCGCAGTCTGGATTTTATAGAGGTATGAACAAGTGTGGCATAATGGTTGGACCATAAAATACTGGTAAAGGCTCTGCCACCACCAATCCAAAATCTCTGGCTACACTACAGCTAAAAAGCTTCTCATGTCAGAGTAAGTGCCATATGTAGCAAGTGGGAAACATGTTCTGCCCAAGTTTAACATATCTCCTCAACCAGCTGAACTTCACGTATCCCCTGTCAGTACAAGATCAAGAGTATGGTGTTATCTGAGTAGAAAAGTGTCCTGCTAGACTCTCTTATTCCTTTTACAGTGAGCCTTTGACTGTCTCCTCAGGGAGATTAGGTGACAGCTTTCACCTAAGAGCAGCACTGTGAAAACCTAAGGTGTGAGTGAGGTGTCCAAGGACACTAGTAGGAAATAACGTGAAGAAAGGCTGCATCTAAATCCTCTTGAAGAGAGATTTAAAGGACAGAGAGTCATTTGGATCAGCTAGAGAGGAGAGTATTCAGTATGTAAGAAACATCCTGGAAGAAAGCTCGAAAAGGTTTACAAAGGAGAGAGAGACTGAAAGACAGTGTCACTGGCATGGAAATACCGACTTTTTGACTCTGTATAGGAATGTAGAGTTTGGTTTCTGTGTGGAACAATCCTTGAAACATCAGTGAAGAAAGCATCACTGCTACTGCCCAAGTCACAGGCTTTGGGCTTGCACAGATAAGAAAACTCCCAAGCATGAGGTGTATTTGCAGTTCTCTGTACCTGCTGGCTTTAGGGCACAGAAGCAGCACATCATAGACTGTGAGCTCAGTGACCCTCCCTTTCATGCCTAGCATGACTTCAGCTGGGACACAGGGTTCTGGCCGTCTGCACTGAGAAGGGACATCAGCACAGATGGTGCTGAACCATTGCCTGCCTGAGTACTGTCTGTTGCACAGGACAAAGCAGAACTGGCTGCAACAGTTTATTTTGCCAGAGGGAGAAATCTGCAAAATTATTAGGTGCAGAAAACCAAGCAACACCTTTGTGCATAGCCTTCCAAGCATCCAACCCTAGATATAAATTACCAAGTTCTCCCTGTATAAATTAAATTGCTAAATGCTTGGGCAAGAGTCAGATGTAAACTTATGTCAAGTTCCAAAGACAACTTGGTTCAGTTCATATGATAAAACAAATTATGGCATCTAAAAATACATTTTTTAAAGAGTTTATGAACAATATTGTGGCAAATAAATCAAGAGCCAGAATGTATTCTGGTAATGCTGAAAGACGTAAGTGTATGGAAAATGTTGATTTACATGAAAGAAAATTTGCTGCAAAAATGTTACCAATGATCTCTGTGTACAGATTGAAGTTTCAAAAAGAGAAAATTTCATCGCTTGTGACATTTCAATGCATCTACTATCTATGTTTTCAGATTTGTGTCTGCAGCTCAAATGGTGAGACAAAGTCGATAACGCAGTAGCAGCAGAAGCAAAACGTCTCTTTACTCTTGGGATTCATCCACAGGAATGCCTCCTCTGAAAGAAAAATCTCTGGAGGTAAAAGAGAAGGGGGAGAGGAGGCGTTGTGGTTTTGTTTGGTGAGGGGGGGCCTAAGGTGGAAGCTTCTGTAGGAAACTGCTAGAAGTCGCTCCCCTTTGTTCAGTGGACTCAGCCGGGCCTAGGGCGGACCTGCTGCTGGCCAAGGCTGAGCCGATTGGTAGCAGAATGTTCCGTGATAACGCCTCTGCGATAACGTATTTAAGAAGGGGAAAACAGAAAAAAAAAGAGAAGAGAAGATGTGAAGAAGCTGAGCAGGGGCAGAGGCGCAGAGGGGGAGGCACAGGCCTCATGGGCCTTGCAGGCCTCACTCTCTGGCCTCTCGCCAGGCGGCCGACTGGGCCCAACTCAGCCCGGCCCGGCTGCATGAAGTGGAGAGGAGATGAGATGGATGATGTGAAGAGATTCTGAGAGGTATCTGCCAGCCTGTTGTGAAGAACTTTTCTTGTGAGAGAAACCGCTGCAGATGCCAAGGTCAGTGAAGAAGGAGGGGGAAATTCAGTCTCCGTAGAGGAAGGAGGAGTAATGTGGCTCCTGGCCAAGATTCCCCTGCAGCCTGTGGTGACGACCATGGTGGAGCAGGTTGTCCCCCTGCAGCCCATGGAGGTCCACCATGGAGGGGCAGAGATTCACCTGCAGTCCATGGAGGACCCCACACCGGGGGAGGTGGATGCCTGAAGGCGGCTGTGGCTCGTGGAGGGCCCGCTGGGGCAGCCGTTCTGGAGAGACTGCACCCCATGGAAGAGATGACCCACGCCAGAGCAGTTTCACAAAGGACTGTGGCGTATGGGTGGGACCCCACGATGGAGCAGGGGAGGAATGTGAGGAGTTCCCCTAACTATGAAGCAGCGGCGTAAAACAACGTGTGATGAACTGACCGCAACCCCCATTCCCTCTTCCCCCCTGTGCTGCTCGGGGGGGGAAGGTAGTAGAGATAATGTTAAGCTCGGGAAGAGGGAGGGGTGGGGGGGAGGTTTATCTCATTCTCTGTCTCATTATCCTGCTAGTTTTATTAATAAATTAATAGTTTTCCCCAAGTCGAGTCTGGTTTTGCCCGTGACAGTAACTTTAAGGATTTCTCCCTGTCCTTATCTCAAACCTCGAGCCATTTTTATTATATTATCTCCCCCTGTTCTCTCGGAGAGTGGGGGGAGTGAGAGAGAGACTGCGTAGTCTGGTCCCGATCGGTGCTGAACTACGACAGGAGGGTAAGTAACAATTGTTTCATTTTTTCAATTCAAAATAAATAGTGATAGTTACGCAGCATATAGTTATAAATATTTTAACATTTATTATGTCTTCCTCATCAAAACAAGCTAGGAAGTATTTTTGCTGTGATCATGAGCTTTTTCTGACTCTTGCCCTTTATTTGGATGAACAGTCTCATCTCCCAGTGAAAGCAGCTGGAAGAATAGGAACAAGAAAGTGTGAACTTTTTCCGTATAAAAGACTAGGAAACCTTAACAGAAAAGAAATAGGAAATTATTATGACACATAGGAGCTGAAACTAGAAATGTCTACAACTGATTTTAGAAAAAAAAATGCTAAAGAATTTAAAAGAAATTAGGTGGAAGAAAATTGTTGTGTAAATCTTGCTGAACTGCTGATACCGAGTTCTACGGCTGAACCGATCTTTAGATTTGTTAGCAGGGTTTATTTATTTTGTAGCTTAACTAGACTTAGTTGCTTTAGTTGCTTAGTTGCTTTCCTGTAATGTAACACTTGCTCCCTTTATATTATTTGCCCCCCTCTACATTTGCTTTATACCATATCTTTATAGGATATCTCCTCTTACTAATTTTCTCTCTAAATGAAACAATATTTCAATTTCCTTCCATAGAGTAGCCTTTCTGTAATTCTAATAACACCGCTTGTCTGTTTGTGAACCTCTTTTATTGCTGTCATATCCTTTTCTGAGATAGAATGATAAGAATTGAGCCAAATATTCCAAAGAAGAGCCTATAATTGATCCTCGTAATGATGGTATAATAATTTTTGTGCTGTTTTCTAGCTCATTTTTCACATCTCATTCTTTCCAGCAGTGCTTTGGACTTGAACAATTATTAGAGCAGAAGACGTGAGCAGCTCAAATTTCCCTTCCATTGTACAGCAGCCTGATTTTTTCTCAATAATTCAATTAAGCGACAGCTATATTCCCTTCCTCCAAGCATTCTGACCCCTGTAAAGGTTCTCAGAGCTTCCTCTAGTTATTTACAGCTCAAATGTTTGTTCCTCAAATATCCAAGGTGAAATTGTCCATGTTGCATCACAATGTGCATGCGAATCTCCTTTCCCAGCAGCTCCCATACAGTCAGTCACTTCTCATAGCTTTGCAAGAATACTTAAAAACAAAACAAAATCTGAGAACAAAAACAAGGGATCTTGTGAGATGTCAGGTTGACTTTCCCTTATAGTGCTCTGCGCAGCTCCAAATGCATCAGATTAACTTATTTTTACTAACTTCTTTCAACAGCTGTGAGGAAGAGACAAAAGTTCCCATCAAGTGTTCTGAAAGACATTAAATATTATTTATACATAATAATAAAAGGTAATTTTTGAAAGCAATGGTCCTAAACACATCCTCCTTTCCCTTAAGCTGGAAATCAGCATCCAGACACTGACTGTATCCATGCCAAGGGACAACATATGTGCCTGTCTTGAGCACACCTTCCCACCTCCTAGCCACCAACAGCTTTACCTGGTGCCTAACCAAGTCCTCTCGTGAGCTGCCAATACTTGTATACCACGATGTTGCTCCTCTCTTTTCCTCTGTTACTTCCCCTCTTATTTCTGCACTCTTTCCCCCACAGTAGCCCTCAGTTCCCCATTCCCACCTCTCTCCTCCCACGACAGGTCCTCTGCCCTTTACTGCAGCAAGCCACGCCGTCTCCTGTCCCCTTTGCCCCTGGGGACTGGGGAGGAAAGCAACTGGGGAAGAGGATCACGCCCACGCCCTGTCCCCTCCATCACTCCTGCTGACCTTGGTCCAGCCCGTGTCCCGATCTTGGCATAAGCCCACCTGCAGATGTCCCCCACAAAAGAGTTAGGCTTTTTATTTGTGCGATCTCTTTACCCTTTTGCTCCCCCAAGACTTTCTCATTCAGTGAGTGCACACACCTAACACAATTAGCAACGCGTTGCTGTAGCCTTTTGCAGTTCATTGCAGCCACTGCCTTTTCAAAAGTCTTGTGGTATAATACTGTTCTTCCTTCAGGTAGGACTTTTATAATTATCTTAAAAGCAATCAGGACAAATTTATGCTTTATTGCTTACAACTTTATCATTCTCTGTATATATTTAAGGGCTTTTCTCTTGTCATTTTCCTTACAGAGTGGAATTCTATAGATACATAAATATATTAAATATATTTGTTGTAAAATGTTGCCTACATTTCCTCGCATGCCGGTGTACCTCTCGATTAAATGACTCATACAGATCAGTGACTCAAACAGACTTTATATGCAGATATATTCTGTGTTTATCCTGCAGACCACCCACTGCCAGCAAATACAATTATTGTTTTGTAATTGGAGGAGAGATGGAGGGATACGGGAGTGTGCATGCCCACGCGCATGCCACTATGTGTGTCTCGCTTGTTAAATATATATATGTGTATGCATGTACGTGTATGCATGCTGAAAATGCATGTGTGCATACTCACTGAGGGTGGAAATCAAAAATGAATTCCAGCAAATTAAAAAGTCCTGGGTAATACGATTGCAGCATGTTAAAAATGTAGCATACAGGCACCAAGTGCACTGCAAACAAATATTAAGGTCTGCATTAAGTGCAAGGCTAATGGTATTCCAAACCTCCTACCAAGGCTGGCTTTGGAAGAGCATTTAAAACACAGTGGTCAAGGAATGGGATGGGGGGAGAGTGGTGCAATGGCCGGGCTCATCATTTCTTCTTCACCCACAATCACATCTTTCTGTCACTTCATATCTTTTACGCAATTAGGATTAATAAAGGAATTAAGTGCAGGAGATTAAATAATAAGATTGAATTCTAAGGGAAAATGTTTTATTCAGACTTAAAAAAGAAAAAAAAAAAGAAAAAAAAAAGGCAATACAAGAGCAGCAAAACCTTGAAACGGTTTTGAAAGAAGACACCTTGCTGTGATATGATTTGTAGCAACGGCTATGATACAGTCACAATGACTAAGTGTTTGCAGTGCTAATAGGTGTTTATTCCCATACAGAGATGGCTGGGAATTTTTCATCGAAACATGTTTTGAACTAATCATGCTAGTTTTGTCTGAATTCCCAAATTTAATTTTCTTGAAAAACAAAAAAGGCATAATTTTTCTGTCCCTTCCAAAAGGTCATAATAACTTATTAGTCAAAGCACTCTGTTCTGTTTTATCTTATTTTTTTAAAATATAAAAGTATTTCTTGTTTGCATTGCAATTAAAATTGAACACTGAGTTCTATAAGAGCACAGAAAAGATGTGTTTGGTCTGAAAAATAAGATAAAATGTTTAGCCATGTTAATAATAAAATGAAAGTAGGCCATCTCAATAGCATTAAAATGCAGTAGTGTTATGCTAGTGACTGCCATTTCTGATAGTGAAAAACAACGAAAGAAGAGATGTAACTTCGAAGCCTGGGAACAATTATGAATTTTTCCGGACAACTTAAAATTCAAATGTCTAGTTTCTTTATAAAAGAATGCTTTTGTAGTGCCAGAAAAGGTAAGATATTTGACAAGAGTGGAAAATGAAAACTACAATGATTAATTTGACTATTTATTTTACATATATATTTTCAGACACACATTACACAATGAAGACCAATGTATTGCATAAAGTAGGCAACCACAGTTCCCGTGTGAGCAGAAGAGACTGGAATACTTTTCCAGGCTTCACAGCAAAGCTATCACAGGGAAGAGGAACAGATCGCATGGAGCTGGGAAGCAGAAAACAGTTTTGACAAGCAAGACCTCAAGTGCCTGGGCAGAGTGGCGGGGCAGCCCTGTGGGTCTTTCCTTCCACGGGGAAGGGACGGGTGTGAGTGCGAAATCCCAGTCAGCCAGTGTCACACCAGGAGCCTGAGAAGGGTAGTAAGGCAGTGAGTTAATGTGTAAGATGTGACAGTTCTGAAAACATAAAATTACAGGTGTGTGCATGTGAGAGTGTGGGTTTATATCCCTGCCCTTCTTTTTATAGAAGGATTTTTCAGTGACCTTTCAAAAATTGTTAGTAAGCCAGAGGAATTTCAGTCAAGTGACTGGTACTCATGACAAGTAAGTCTCCTGTGAAGCTGCTTACATGTGTACTTCAGGCCATGTATTAAAGGTGTTAGGTTTGAAAAGCACATTTTTAATGCACCTATCCTTCAGCCGTCTCACCACATCATTCCAATGTCAGCAGCTGGTCCCTCTCACAGTCTCATGTGGTTTCTAGAGGCAGACATTTAGCAAGGAAATGTCTTTTGAATTTATTATCCTATGATGTTTCGGCAATGAGATGTTTCAGTTTTCAGTTCATATGATTTGGATAAATATTTTCCCTTTTTTCTAACTAATCACTTTTAAATTTAGAAACCTGCTCTGGATTTATGTGGTGCTTTGTCCGGGAGGGGACAGTGTGACCTGCGTATGCCCACACCAGTGCAGAGCCTCACTGGAGGTCTGGGTCTGGAGCTTTTGTTTCCTTCTCATGGGCCTCTCCATTTTCATCCAGCTGTCCACTTAAATGAGGTGCTGAGGCTACAAAATAACCTCAAGTACTTCTTTTCCTACCAAAAGATCACCGACCAAAGAACAGTTAATGGAGTGCATGCAATGGATTTTATATTATGGGATTTTGTGGTCAGTTTTCATTCATTTTCTGATACTTGAAAATGCAATGCAGACATCATGATCATGATTTTAGAGCAAGAGATCTGATTTTTTTTAAGAGGATGAAAAAGAGAGTGCATGTGCTTTTGCATTGAGGAAGACTACTGCTTTAATTTCATGAACGTCAGCACAACTATCCAAGATTGAGATTTCAGACAAATGAGGTTAAAAGAAACTTTCTGAAGTACTTAAGATAATTTAAATTTAAATATTCAGTGAAAAAATGCACAGTTTCTACAAACAGCCTGATAACATAGTGTTCTGGTTTTGTTTAGTGAAGGGGGGCCTAAGGTGGAAGCTTCTGTAGGAAACTGCTAGAAGTCGCTCCCCTTTGTTCAGTGGACTCGGCCGGGCCTAGGGCAGACCCGCTGCTGGCCAAGGCCGAGCCGATTGGTAGCAGAATGTCCCATGATAACGCCTCTGCGATAACGTATTTAAGAGGGGGAAAACAGGAAAAAAAAAAGGGGAGAAGATGTGAAGCAGCTGAGCGGGGGCAGAGAGGGGGAGG
>JAAGAY010142283.1:53391-80045 GCA_011801015.1 Ardeotis arabs
GTGTATTTAAGGGTTCAATGTCTTTATTCATTGTGTTTGCTTCTGTTTGGGGTTTGTCTGATTTAACTTTAAGGCAGATCGGAATAAATTCCTTTTCCACAATAAAATCAGTAAGGATTTTCATTTATCTGTTTTAGGGGAAAATGTCCAAAACAACACCATGGATTTACCAAGGATTACGCAGATCAAACTCTTCAAATGTTAAATTCCATGGAGGATACTAATCCTAACAGAAACAGTAATAGCCTGTTTTCTTAAGGCAAGATAATCTAATATGCTGCAGATTTGCCACATGCCTCTTTCCTTTCTTTTTTTTCTTTTCTATTTTGTATCTTAAATCCTTCTGATGCCATATGACTGACCAACATTTGTTGTAACCGATGTCTCCTCTAAATTTGTCTGAAAGCTCACTGTGGCCAACTCTGGATTTAAACACTACTAAAGCTGTTACCTATATAAAGTTGAAGGCAAGACCTAAAAAAGAACAAAATTTGCAGAAATTTTAAGTAAAATTCAGATGCATAAATTCCAAATTGCTATCTAAACTAATTTGCTACTAATTTTAATAATGTCTGAATTTTATTTACATCTTCCACATGAAGAAACTAGCTAAGCCTATGACTTGGACTGAGAGCCTGGGGGTGGTTAGAGCACAGCTGATAAGCTCCTTGAAGATGTTCTCTGGCTTAGCTTTGCCCAGAAGGACACCAGTTTGTGTGCTCCCAGGATGTTTCACACTGTAAGCCAAAGCATAGCAAAAGGTGATATGGACATTTGCTTGGAAGGTGCACTTTCAGCCCAAACAAAGCCTTTAAGACAGATGTATCCTGTAAAAATCCTCTGAAAAAATGGGGTATGTTTCTCGGCCACCCTGAGGAAGAAAACAGTACCAAACTTCAGTCCCTAACATCCTGTACAAATGTTACAGCCATTGTGCTCTGGCCTAAAAAAGGATACAATGATCACTCTTCCTCCAGCAACCCTTTTCTAGGTGGTTGCAGGTTTGGGGTTACTGCTCTGACTATTGCAATAGCAGCTCTCAGGGCAGGAGTCCCTGCTGAGGCTCAGTGCCCACTGGCAGCAGTGCTTCCATGAATCCCTGAGCCAGAGCGATTCCAAATCCTGTCTGGATATCTCTGGATACTGCCTCACTTAACTGAAGAAAGTTTTTTGGATTGGAGTTTGGCATCACCCCTGGGGGCCAACAACCTGCTTTGGGGATTGGGCACCTGGAATTTAGGCACTCCAGCATCCAACAAATAGAGAAAGAAAAATAAAAGAAAAATAAACATTAGGACTGTCTTCTACAAAACAGCACTTCGGAATACACAGATTTCGTATTCCAAGTTCAGAAATATACAGGCAGTACATTCTTAAAAGAAACATAATTCTTGTGATGTTTCTTTCTGACTTACTGGGCATCACTGACTCCTATCTGCTGGTGGCAGTGCTTAATTGGCTACTTCTGCCTCTTATACCTGCTTTCCTTCTCTCATACAAACACAGCAAATCCCTAGCAGTAGCCTTTTACAGATAATTTCAAGTGCTTATTATTTTGGCCCAGAGCAGGTGAAACTCTCATATTCACTTCTCCACAGTTTAGCAAGCTACCATATTAAAAACATTTTTTAAAAAACAGCTACTGAAATGTAAGCACTGAAATTACATTCCTGAAATAAATAAGTACAATACACCCAACTTTGCAAAAATAAATAAAATGAAAACAGCTCACCATATGGGACTTTGTCAAGCTCTGTGCCTGTGGGTGTAGGCTAATCATCACAAAACACCTCTTTGTAGCTGAATGTTTTTATTTTTAAAACACATAAAGGCACAGTAACAATAACAATAATAAAAGGAATATCTCCATACTTTTCGCACTTAGTACTTCCTATGCAGCATGAACCCAGAATAATACAGGCAAGAAAGCATACATCCTCCTTCTGTCCACCCACAAATACAAGGGCAATTGTAGCCCAAATTATGAGTTTAAAATATTTTTCTCCCAACGTTTGTGATTTTTATTGCAGAACGTCATCTAGTCTGAATAATAAAGGCCAGAGGAGATCCCTGATAACTTACACATATAGACCGTGGCTTCTATTTAAGCTGCAGCGTGTCTTTTAGACAGGCTACCCTTTGGATAGAAAGCTTTAAAGGATGGAGAATCCTGTATTTTTCTAGGTGAATTGGTACAGTGTTTTTTACTCTTGCTACTAAATTGCATATAATTTCTACTCTGAATTTGTCTAAATTCAATTTCCAGGCATTGGATTTCATTATCCTTGTTTTACTAAATTAAAGAAGTCATTATAGGAAGTCTTCTCTCCATAGAAGTACTTCTGAAGGCCATGATCACATCACATATTAGACTAATTAACTACCCTGAGTCTCTTAATTCTCTCTAGACCTCAAATCAAGTTTGTAGCTCTTTCCTGAACTTTGCTAATCTTTCAGCATCCTTTTCTGAAGTGTGGGTAGAATTTGACATGCCCCTACCCCGTAGGAGCCTCACCTTGATGACGCAGGACTGTCACATCCCTATCCTTTCCTAGCAATCCTCAGCTCAAACACCAGAGAGTTGTGTTCACCTTTGTGGCTTCAGCACTGCAGTGGGAATTTGTATGCAAATTGTTTGCTCCTTGATATCTGACTTTTTATTTAGATATGCGAAAAGGCATTTATCTCTGACAAACCTGTATAATTGCTTTGTCCTCAGCAACATATAACATTTTACCAGTTTTTGTGTAATCTACTATTTTTTTTTTCTGATAAGAACATTTCATATTTTCTGCAGATATGCTTAGGATTACTGAAAAGCACTAACCTGTGGTGCTCAGTAAATATATATGCATAAAAGGATTATACTATTTGAACATAATTAAGCAATTTTTAAGTCATACAATGAAGATTGTCGGTTTATTTGCTTTGTGAAACAACATACAAGACCGAATTATTTGAAGATGTTTAAGGTTGATATGATACACTGTTATTAAACAAACGTAACTTATTATTAAAAAACTTAATTAGTTTTAATTGAGAATAGAATTTAATTTGTTTGGCAAAAATAAATTCCCTACTCAAACCGATGTGGATTTGCATGAGTTGTACTTCCACCCTTTGGGTTACATCAAGGAACACACCCACATAGCATGTAAACAGCTCAGCTTGCATACCATGCCACAGAGTCAAGGTTGAGTCCTGACTAGTCTTTATTGCCAAATTTCTATCATTTTCCTGCAAATCTTTCTTCACCAGTAAGCCTGAAATATTTAAACACTTTTAATTTCCTGCTTGTGCCTGGATTTTGCTTGTGATGTTTGTTTCATGCCTGTATTTTAACTTCCTGTATCTTTAAAACAAGGTATCCTGAAAACATTATCAGGAAACCTAACTCCTGCACAAACAGCAAATGCGAAGCTTACAGTGTATGCTGCTTTGCACTGGTTTTGACTCACTCTTCCAGTCCTAAATACATTAAATGTTTACTCCAAAACAATGACTTAAGTGGATGAAAAGCCATTATTTTAAAATTGGTTTAGTCTGAAAGTATCTTTGTAAATTTGTTTGCTTTCAGCTCAGAAGACCTAGTGCCTAAAAGCAGTCAGTTAAATATCAGGCACCTAATGGGAGTGGGTTTTGGTTCTCCTTTTGGAAGGGCAGGGTACTAAAAGTGCTAGCAAACATATCTGGGTCTGGGCTGCATCCCAGCTGCCGCATCAGTCCTTCCTCCAAGGTCTTGTCGCGGAAGTCAGGGCTGGATATCAGGGAGCCAGAAAGAGCCCAGCTTGATTGCGGTATTCATCTGGGGGTTGTGGAATAGGACATTTGGAAAGATTGCTTTCTCCTTGTAAACGGAACATGAATTTTATCTGCAAATCTCTGAGAGAAAATAATTGTGGAATCTGCAATGCCACTTCCACAGTCATCTCTCAGAATACAGGTGTGCTTTAAGGGCATTTAAGAGGGTACCTTGACTGCTAATTTGAGGATTCAACATAGTTACTTCAACTATGAAGACAATGCATTTGAAAAATACATGTGACAGATTTTCTGTAGATTAATGAATATAATCATGAAGAACAAATTAAATGAAGAAGACTTCCAGAGAGAGTAAATTCACTTAACAATCTGGAGAAAGGGCAATTTATATCTAAATATAGCTCTGCTGAGGATGAGCACCCATGAACCCACAGCTTTTTTCATATTCTGGGAGAGAGTTTCCTCCCATTCAGATTTCTTTGAGGTTTTGTTTTTCCTTCACAGAATAGTAAATGGATAAAAAATATTACCAAAGGAGTTTTCAAGACTGTCAGGATGACAGGTTTTCTCCTTCACTGTAGTAACCTGATTCACTACTGGCTAAGAAATACCACTCTCCATCACTCTTAAGAGTTCTCTGTGAGAGGGAAGGTATTATTGCTTTATCCAAGGCAATAAAAGTTAAATTGGGCCCTGGTCTAAGCTAATTAAAGTTATATACACTGAGGAAGCAGCTGGATGCAGGGCAAACAGATTATTTTCTTATATTCTCAGTGCACGATTAGAGGGACAACATGCTCACATGTTACTCTGTACACACATGTAGCCCAAATTTCAGGAGCATTTTTTCTAATAGGGAAATGCTATTGCTTCTTGACTCCTGACAAATTAGGAGGCAGGCTGAAAGACCCCTCATGTAAGACTTAAAAAAAAAAAATAATAATTTTTTTTTTCTCAGGTAGACTAGAAAAAGTCTTGACATCATTTGAAACTTCCCAGACTAGGGACAAAGCCTCCTGTCCTAAGCCTTATTAGAAACATAAGTCATCATTTCCTCTGACCTTAATGAAAGCAGTGTTGTTAAATCCAGAGTAATCATTTTATAAGACAGAGTTACATCCCTCCAGCATACTTGCATAATAATCAACTGAAGAAAATTTTAAGTAATGTCAGGGCAGCAGAGCTGCAGAACATATCAAAGCCAGAGTAGATAGGCTATACACTCATCTGTTTCCCTAACCAGCTAGTTCAGCTGCTTCTGTTGAAGATGACTAAAACAGAGAAAAATCACATCCTTTTTAGAAAACAGTTATTCTCACAGCTATTACTCTAAGTACAATTTTGTTAAAAATATATCAATATAATATGATAAATATGAACTTAGTCCTTCAACAGTTACTAGGAAAGTGCTCCTTATTTACTCAGCTGTGAAAATAAATTTGAATACTTCCTTGATTGTTACAAATATAAGGTTATGTTAATAACATCTATTGAGGATGAGCTACAAAAATGAAGTTTACTTGGGAATATTTCCAGTAACATATATAATTGCAGATTTCAGAAAACATTTTCTTTGAACAATGTGCACTACTTCTATGATGTTATCATCAGTCTTCTGCGTAATTAGCTTTTTAATAATCCCTTTAGAAAGCTGATAGGTCTAATCAAAGCTTGTATAATTTCTGTTTATCATTTAGGAAAGTTAGCAAGTCTCCACCAAAGGAAAACATCTTTTGCAAACAGTACACCTCAGCTCGTTACTGAAAGACGTGGGCTGGTTCTCTGATGCAATTACTAACAATAAGCAGTGGTAACTAGAAAGTTATTTGCATGCATAAACAAATATTAAAGGTCTTCATATCTATATTTATAACAATTGCATCTCGTTTTGTAGCAATGTTAACAGTACTACTACTAAAGTAATTGATTTACAAATTAGTAATTATTAGTCCTACTAACATTGCCTCCAGTAACTAGTGAAGCATTTTTACACTTTGGTGAGATGAGGCAAGCAAAAATATGATGTGTATCACTGACAGTTTTCCTTTTGTGGTAGCATTGAAGTTCTGTTAAATCAAACTAGATTTTACTCTGCGAAGTTTGGGGATTTGCAAAACTCTTAAAGAAATATAAATATTCCTGAATATGAACTATGCAGGAACCAGTGTTCTCGCCAGCAGATAGATATAGTCATCTGTCTCACCGGCAAGAACATTAGTGAAAAATAAACAGTCTTTGCCTAACGGCTCCATCCTGCTGCCCTTCAGCTGGTGCAGGTCCAGAGGGAATCCTGCATGGGGACAGCCGCAGACCTGTACTCTCCTATCAAAATGCAGCCAGGCACTTAAGCTACAGTAGTGGCAGTGTTCTGGTTTTGTCATTGTTTGCCATTTTTACAGAATGATGGACTGATGGACTTCCTCTTTTGTTTATTGTTACAAAAATTACTTCTTAGAGATGTTTTTTTAATATATTTTTGTCTGACTTTAGATTTATAGAGGCAAAAGTGTCTTTTTCCATTAAATGCAAAGCCTGCACCCATGTCTACTATTGCTCTCACTATCACAACTTCCAATACTAAACAGTATTCATGCAGTCTATGGTTTGACTAGATTTCTTTCCTGAATCTAGTATATGCAAATATAGATTATTTTATTATTTGTGCTTTTTTTAATTGTATCAAAATGCTCTTAAGGCTAATATGCAGATGGATACTTACTGAATTTAGTCCCAGCATCTTGAACAAACACGTTTTCAAAGTATTTTGATGGCTGAAGGAGTATAACCAAACAAATGTTGCATGTATAGTAGTGGGTGAGAGATTTTCATGTGCACACTTTTTATTTTTAATCAAATTCTATTTGAAATGAATTTTTATTGAGATTTTATTGCAGACTAGATTGTTGAGGCACTGTGGAAAACAAGAGAGAACAGAGTTAAGAAGCAAGGTACAGGACTATTAGCTTCTCATGGTGCGTGTGTTGTGGGGGCTTTGAGTGTTTTCTTGATCATACAATTTTCGCACTACAGCAGAACTTCACAGACCTCCAAGCTATAATTAAAACCACTTCTTCTAAATGATAATGCATCTTTTTTTAACAAGAATAATAATGTAGAAGATATTTTTTCTCATTAATACAGAAAAAAAAAAGATGGTTTTGTGGTTAGGATGGAGTACTGAAATTCACAAAACCCAGGACATGTCCTCCTTGATACTGTATTCTGGTGCATCACTTATGCTACTGTAAATGCTACCCTCAAAAACATCCCATTTGAAAGTTACTGTGCTATCACGGGGAAAATCACTGCATGATAAACTAATATTTATCCCTACAGTCATGCCTACTGTGAATTCCAGTGAGGTCACAGGAAAACGTGCAATATCTCTGTCTGTTCCTTGAAGTATAAAATTAGCATAATACCTGTTGATCCACCTGACAGGTGGATTTGAGACAGACATACAGATACCTGGAAAGAAGATGCTTCAAAAACACATCTCCAGATAAGCTATCCCCAGCCTTCAACGCTGCCTAGATGACATGCATTCCTGTTCCTCATTCATCAGTCCAAGCAGATTCCACTCAGCACACCTTTGACATTGAACTTGTACCACCACTTTAGCTGTGACTTTTTCTAGATTTGTTTTTTTTCCTTTTTCTCACTACTGTTAGTTCTTTTAAGGAGGCAGACATGACTTCTGTATTTTGTTACCACTAAAAGCTACTACCTGATTATTTTAAAATCTAGTTTTTCAACAGATTCAGAAAATTTATTGAGAAGAGAAATAAAAGTTGAAGGGGTTTTTTTTTTGTTATTTCTATGTCCTACAAACATATATAAAAGATAGGGAAAGCCTTGTTTAAAGTTTAAAATACAATCTTCAAATATAGTGCAATTGGAGATTATTCACTAAGAGAATTCTATAAATTTTGGTTTTGAGAAAAATATTATTTCTTAGTTACTTCAGGATAATTTAAATAAAATGACCCTGAGAGTGCCAAGTATATATATGTACGTCAAAAACTCCTAGCAAGAATAGGATTAACAAAAACTTCCTATTAGATCAAGAGATAAACAGATTAGCAAAGTGACACTTGAACCACTAAAGATGTAAAAAATAGGTGCTCATCATGGGATATGTAGCTCATACTCAAAGATACATAGGACTCAAGGCTTCCAATACAATGTCCTGGATCACTAAATTTACTTATAAGGAATTGATAGAGGTCTGCCTAAAACAAGGTGGTCAGCCTTGGGATGATAGATTCCCAGTTAATGTTTCTGAATACATGGCTTAATCATCAAGGGATTGATTCCAGGTCTGAGTCAGACACATGACTTTCTAATTTCGTGATCTGGCTGCCTGACTTGAACTTTAGCTTTTGGAACAACAGCTTCTGAACTGTAGTTTAGCAATACAGACTAAGCAGCGTAAACTGTCATAGTCCAGCATCACCCAGAGCTTCCCAGCCAGGGCTGCAAGGCCTCACAGTTCCCAAGAAAAACTTGCTTTTTGTTTCCTATTCTTTTTTTTTCCCTCAGATCAAAAAATTAATGGTACTGAAGAAGTAAAGAATAGGCTTCTTAATTTTGCACCCTCTTACTGAGCAATTTTTAAAGCTTTATTGGAATAGGAAGGATACAAAACAGTCACTGGTTGGAACTAATAGTTTTCTTATCTTGTGATCAAATGGTCAAACTGGGTGGTTTGTCAATCCTGGACAGTAGTCTGGCTTTCCCCATGCCACTCTCCCAGTACCTATATTTCAGAGAACTCTGTAAGACTGGGATAATTTCCCTATATGTCCTACTAAGTGCAATGTTGGTAAAATACAATTGCAGCACTGGTATGTTATAACTTCATATATGGTCTGCACATAATGTATACAATATATATGCATATACGTGTGCTTGTGAGCATGTGTGTGTGCCTGTGTGCACCTGTGTAAAGAAAAATTGTTTATAACTGCACTGGCTCTCAGTGCAATTTGTGCCACAAACATTATCTATTCAGCTGTGTCTGTACAACAGACACTCCGTCTGAACAAAGACACTCTCTGAGCATGAATTAAGTTACCCTCAGTATGAAAAGCAATTTATTGATCCAGTCCCTGATAGATTCCCTTTCCACTCAATTTTTACCTACTGTTAGCAAACCATAGAGCTTTAAATGGAAAATTCAATAACTGCAGTTCCTATTGGGTACTGTGTATCTGGAAGACCTGCAGCTTTAAAAGCATCTGAACTTGTAAGAGGACTCCTATTCTGCACCGGCGGGGGGGGGGAGGCAAAAAAGAAACAGAGAGAAAGCCGTAGCTTGCTTCTTTGGGGAGATCAGGAGAGCTAGATTTAAGTGCTTACTTTTTCTGAGCCAAACCACAGAGATGAATTGAAGTATCTCATCCCAGTTCTTCACCATCAGGCTCTAAGCCATTTATTTCCCACACTTCATAAAAAAAAAGGATCTGCTCCAGTCTCTGGACAAAACACACAAAAAAAAGCTGAAATCTCAGAACTATTTCCAGCTGCAGTTCTTTCAGAGGTATAACTACTACTGGCATTTTTCTTCGGAAGAAGTATTCTTCAAAAGAAGAAGGTATTCTTCAAATGAACAATGTCCTGATCTATTATGAAAACATGTTTGTGAAGTTTTCCTTATGCCAGGAAGATTTCTTCTCTTCTGTTTGCTTTTAAAATGAAGCTAACACACTTTTGAAAGCTTTTGTGTCATCCTAGTGAGGCGTATTAGCCAGGGTTTGGGAGGAGAGTCTCACTTTTTCTGTATACAGCTTTCTTTTTCCTCCTCTTCCCCATGTCCAGGTGTAATTTTCTTCAGCATAGCTTAGGTTTTTTCCTGTTCTTTCTTGATTTTTACTGTAATGTGGACAAGTCAGGTGAGTGGTTAGAACTCCTAATCTTTGTCTAGTATGTGTGGCAGGTTAGACTTCTGCTTTGGTTTTGCAATTGGATGTGACAGCATGCATGCCCCTCTGCAGGGACCTGCTTTGGCATGGTGTCGGTGTTGAGCCATTCACACTGCCTGCTCTATTACTTGTGAGTAACCATTTGGCCTCCCTCCGTGTTGCTTTCTTTGCTTTCATGCCAGTAAAACAAACAATAGCAACTTTCTTTTCCTTCTTTTTTTTATTGCTTTATTGTATTACTGCTGCCTTGGTAATATCAGGTGAGTGATAGTGGTAGCTGTCTTCCCACACACGCCAAAATACTAATTGCTTGCTGCCACAGGACAGTACAGTGTCCAAATTCCTAGGACTCATCACTCTCACACCAAATATGAGGACGTCTCTTAAGACTAATACAACTTACTAGTTAAAAAGACCAGTTGTTAGTGATAAATGGCTGCAAGCATCCATTAAGCACTGTATAAGTCTACAGAGAGATATGCAGGGGCTTGTGACCTCAAATACTCAGACGCACTCAATATTTACAATGAATTACATTCTTCCACAATAGCAGTAACACAAGGAAGTTTATTTTGTCATGCTCAGATTTCATAAAATAACATCTTCAAGTATAACTTCCCTATCCTCAGCAAAACAAGCAAGCTTTTGTGTGTTCCGGTACTAGCACAGAATGCAGATCCTGAGGAGCATCTTAAAAATGCTGAGAGGAAGAAAATATCAGAGGATAAAAATACCAGACGAGACACTTACTGTGAAAATTATACTATAGCCTTTGGCGAATGATGAAGATAAATTATGTGAGTTAACAAAAAAATGGGAAGAGTATGTTTGATGGATTCAGAATAGGAGTTGAAGTTAAAGAATGACACACAGACAGAAGGAAAGATTTCAGAGTAACTGGAAATCAAAAGCTCGTATTTAAAGGAATAGACTGATAGGTAGGAATTTTATTATCAGTCCTGCCCTTCACTTGAGCCTGACGTTGAGTTAGTCTCTTGACTTCTCTGTCAGGTCTGGCATAATGATGTGCTGGTTTTCTTGCAGAAAATGCCCATAAAAAAAAAGATTCCTTCCACTGGCAGTTTTTTGGTTTCCTTTTTTTTTTTTTTTCCATTGGAAACAAACAAACACTGAACCACCAAACATGTTAAGTAAGACAATACTGAAATTTTTTTTGCATTTGCATTTCCCATCAAGGATTTTCAAAGAATATTTTCACGGACTGCAAGCACTTTCTGTGAAAAAGTTTGTCAAGAAATACATTTTCCCATCAAAATTAAGTTTTAGTAGACAAACATACAGCAAATTTGGCCAATCAACATCACGACAGGCCTACTTATCTATATATCATTAAACAAGAGTTTTGAGTGCCCAGGTGGATGTGGCTTTCACCTGACCAGGTGGGCTAAGTGACATAGACCTAGCAGTTTCGGAGTACCTAACATGCTCCCTGCTGAAGTCCCCTCCATCTCTCTGCAATCTCTTCTCAGCAGCATGGCACACCCTCAGACACATCCATGACATACCTTCTAAGAATATACAGTGCTAAAACAATTTCCTCCTAGCAAAAAGTCAACCCATGATTCCTTCAATAACATTCATTTATCTCAATCCCTTTGCTTTTAATGAGTTCAAATGATTGTTCATTGCTTTCTCACACAGTTCCTAGTACCTCATGTACAAACTGGCAAGGTAACAACAGAGTATGTCTGCTCAGCCAACAAGAAGATGGAATTATTTCTGGATTAGTTCAGACTGTAGCACATGTAATGACAGCACATATAATTGGCACAGCTTTGAACAGAATGTATACAAGCCATAGACAGAAGATCTCCAGAGCCTAAGATGGAGTCCTTTACCATGAAGAATATAAAACTGGCTAAGATGTCATGGTCGTAGGATAAGTAAGGAGGAAACACTGAAGGTTGGACCACAGAATTAACTTTGTTCAATGCATAGTTCACAGGATCTCCAGAGCCTCTCTGAAATGCCTTTCTTACTGCCTCATTTCTTGCTGAAGCCAAAGAAATGTTAGTAGCTTCTCAGTTTCATCACAGGTTTGTTTCCCCTTCAAAGCTAAGTCCTTGAGTTAGTTTCATTTTTATAAATACAGGATTGTTTTTTGCTGGTAATTGTTCAAACATCCCTCCTGTGAACATCTGGTTTTCAAAAAGCTGGTTTGGTTCTGATAGTTTGTGGTTGGCTTAATATTTTCCCAGCTTCACTGAGACTGAGCTTAGTTCCAGAGAAAGAGAAGACAGACAGCAAGCGTTTCCAGCTTTCACTCTGTTTTTACACCCTTGGTACATAAATAAAACATGGACAGTAATTTATAACACCTCTAAAGTCATTCTGCTTGTTGTCTTATTGTGCTCACTACTGCTTCTACTGGATCCAGCTGAGATAAACTCTTATTTCGTGGCCACAGCTACACAGTTACATCTTTCTTATGCAGAGAAAATCATAGAATCATAGAATGGTTAGAGTTGGAAGGGACCTTCAAAGGTCATCTAGTCCAACCCCCCTGCAAGAAGCAGGGACATCCCCCACTAGATCAGGTTGCTCAGAGCCTCATCCAGCCTGGCCTTGAATGTTTCCAGGGATGGGGCTTCCACCACCTCTCTGGGCAACCTGTTCCAGTGTTCTACAACTCGCATTGTAAAAAACTTTTTCCTAATATCCAATCTAAATCTACCTCGCTCTATTTTATAACCATTACCCCTCGTCCTATCACAACAGGCCCTACTGAACAGTCTCTCCCCATCTTTCTTGTAGGCCCCCTTGAGGTACTGGAAGACCGCTATCAGGTCTCCCCGGAGCCTCCTCTTCTCCAGGCTGAACAGCCCCAACTCTCTCAGCCTTTCTTCATAGGAGAGGTGCTCCATCCCTCTTATCATCTTTGTGGCCCTACTCTGGACCTTCTCCAGCTGGTCCATGTCCTTCTTATGTTGGGGGCTCCAGAACTGGACACAGTACTCCAGGTGGGGTCTCACCAGGGCAGAGTAGAGGGGCAGAATCACCTCTCTCGACCTATCCTATCCTATAGGATAGTGAGCTTGATTCCTGACTGCCTTGCGTAGTCGTATATGGGTAAGTGCATATGAATTGCTGCTTTTCTGTTTTACTATTTTGCACTTACTTTGGGAAGATACAAACAGAAGAAAGCACAAAGTAGTGAAGCAAGATTAAATCACTGGAAAAAGTGATAAATGTTTAATAGCTCTATGTAAACTATGTAAAATAACTAATCTAGAGCAATTATGTTTATTAGAAATAACACAGGTTTGTGCTGAGAGCTTCTTAAATATTTTTCTTTATTTGTCATCAAACGATAACTCTGATTACTGGATTATAAACTTTTAAAGCAAATATTGAAAGGGCACAAACCCAGTCAAGCATCTATGACTCTACCAATTATCTCTGCTATTTGACATAGTATGCCTCTTCTTCAAGCTGCCACTTTAAAACCCCTGCATAACAAATAGACCAAGAGCTCCATATTCTGTGATATACAAATAAAATGAATCATGTGGGTGTTTTTTTATTACTAGTCTTTCAGTTAAGCTTTTTCTGAACAATCTTGACTGTTTCAGGATATTACTTGGCCATTTCTATGCACAATAGATTAAGGCTTGGCATAGTTCTGATGAAATTTCATATTATTATTATTGTTGTTATGATGATGCATAGCTCTTAAGTCATTATTTAGATAATAGGAAAAATAGACTTTTTAGGCAAAGGCATTACTTAAAACAGAAAAGAAAGACTTTTATGTACATGCAATTGGATACTCAAGTTATTTGAACACAAAAGAATTTTTCAGCATGAGGAATCTAGCCCTGAAATGGATGATACTGAGTTTCCAAAAGTAACTCTTCACAGTGCTTGTTAACTTGTTAGCAAAACTGAACACCTCATTTCAACACTGGATGCCTTCCTTCTGAATTGTAAACCGATGTCCATAGAAAGGGTTGTCTGGAGGCTTTCTTAGTATCTATTTACAGGTAGTCAGGTAATGGCTGTTCAAGAATCTTCAGTCCTGCCATGACATCTCTGAACTTGCTTAACTGCTTGCAAACGAACAAATGTGCTCCAGATTCATCTCTCCCTAGCCTATGCCCAGCACTGACAGGACTGAGCGACAACACGTGAATTCCTGGCCACACCAGCTCTTGTGCTTGTAACAATTCCTTGGTACAAACAGATATGAAAAATTATGTTATTTTTCAAAGCCAGATTCCAGGGAATTTGAGGGTTGTTGGTTTAGTTTGGGTTTGGGTTTGTTTTTTTTCTATATCTATCTATCCAGCTATCCATTCATCCATTTTGGTACACTATAAAGTTGAGAAATTGAAGGCAAGCACTACTGATGACCTTTCTGAGCTGTTCTTTCTGTTCTGAGTGCAGAGCTTAATGCTAAGATTCAGCCTAGCACTACTGATACTTCCTTTTCATTTCAGTAAGAAATCGTAAAGTAGTGTTTCTGAAAAAAATGTTAAGAACTGCTTTATCAAACATTCTTTGTCCCATATTAGACACTCTTTGACTCATTTTAAGATGGTTAACACATGTAATATGGCTTATACTGAGTCCTGGGATAAAAGTCAGGAGCAAAAACCAAGAATATCTTCCCAATAAAGTCAGAGAAATCTCTGGTTTTAGTGAAGAGTGGTGCTGAACATCACCTGGATACATGACTTAAAGTTATTATATGACTTAAAAATATAATATAGTAAATAAAGAACAGCATAGCAAGGAAATACACGATACAGGCAATTCACAAGATTTATTATTATGCAAATCATAAATGAGAAGGCAAATAAATGTAAAAAACTTTTACATTTAAAATTAGAATTGTTCTCCAAAGAATAGAAAAAAATATGACAAACTTTGAAGGAAGAAAACTTTACCCACATTGAGAGGCTAGATTCCAAAGGTCTGAGGATATGCGCAGATGGAAAACATCAGTTTGAACATAGTTTCAAGGCCAGAGAAACACCATATTGGAACAAACATTTTGTTGCTACTAACATAAAATTAATCTTTTAAGAGTAAATAAATCCCTATTTTTAATATAAAAGGATGCCCATATGTATATAAAGATAAAATCCTTAAACCTTTGTGTTTTCTGTTCTGGCTTATTTCTTACTTCTGGAATATTTCATGTTTGATATTTCCCTATCATGTAATTTCCTATTCCCATAACTAAATTGAAGTCAAATGTCTGCTGCCTATAATGATTTCTCACTTTTACTAAGCTTTTACTTGTTTTATATTCTCACTGAAGGATATTTTATACTATTTTGATATAATCTTGTATCATTTAACACCTATAGGCTGACAAAATGAATGAACACTAAATAAGAAGGTAGCAGCAGAAGTATAGCAGGAACAAATGCCGCGAGTGCAGCCTGCTCTGAACATCTGCTCAGGAATCTCTGCATTAAGGCAGTTGATAGAAAAACGCTGCCCTTCATAGGCTCATCCTTTTGTAGTTGCTGCCTTTATGTTTTCTATGGTATTTTCATCTTGATCTCTAGCAGGCTTACAGTTTTTCAGAAGTACTTTCATAGACCTAGGGAACTGTACAGTGTGCAATGTACAGCACTAATCTATTGCTCTCAAATCATATTGATGTGAGTGTATTTGCATGGTATAACTTGTACTGACAGAAGCTCTTTGGACGTGCTACAAGGTCAGAGGTTTTCCAGTCATTTTTCGCTCAAGAGAATACACAATATTCTTGCTGTGCCAAAAGATAACAGACTGTATTGCACTAAATGGTAATATTTGCATTTACAGTTAAGGCTGTAATATAGCAGTGGCACAACTGCAGACTACAAGGTACAGAGTTCTTGAAAAAAAATATTTCTACAGACTGTAAAATTTCATTACTCCTGCTACTGCCTCAGGGTCTGGGATTCGCTTTCCTGAGGGGCTCCTTCAAATGCTTCTGAAAGGGTCGATGTTTCCTTTTTTATAAAAATTCTGAACACGATAGAGAAGGAAGTTAATCAGAGCAGTTAATCCAATAACTCCATCTTTTTGTCTTTTTCTATTAGCATTCCATATCTAGCAGTCACTGTAAACTAATATGTGAATTTGGAGTAGTTCATTTCCTACTCTTTAACTGACCATGATCTCTATGAACATACGCGTGCTTATCAGTATAAATATGTACATTTTAGGCCTTGGCTTCACACAACAATGAAACCAAATATTTACAAAATACAAACAATAGAATCCTCCATTTGTTAGTGTGATTCATGTTCAACACTAGTGTGTAATAAATTCATGTCAGTGTCAGCATTACTGATACATTTTAACTTTTTAAATGCTCAGGATTAAAAAAAAAAGAGAGGAAATCTTCACTCTTCTCTCATAGATGTATTAGCTTGCTAATAAATCATCTAAAGAAAAAGTTGTGCACCCAGCTTTGAGAAGAGGTCACCATAAGCAAAAGTGCAATATGTGGGAAGGGAAGGTGGAATTTAAGATCAGTCACAATTACAATATGCGGAGTAAGCCACAAAAAAAAAAATTGAGATAACATTACAGCTTCATTTCAGTTTTTAATACAAACTGTGACGCACCGTCTACCTAAATCTTACTCTGCATTACTGCAAAGTGCTTTTCAAATTTGTGAGTTTCTCAATTACCCTACATGATGAAAAAATATGCTGGAATGCCCCAGAAGAATATACTATTTTATGGGCATGACTTTTGCATATGAATATGAATATGAACATAGAAAAAGTATGAAAAATCCACTACTGATGCTGAAGAAGATAATTAATCTCATATTGAAAGCTGTTTAAAAAAAAATCCAACAAAAATCAGCTTGATTTGTGAACTTTTTGACTGCATAATTCCCATAAAATTAATCATACTGCAAATTCAGAAGAGTGGAACTTCAGCACTTACAGGTTGTTCATGTTGTCTTTTTTATTCAGAGTCCTCAAAACAGATCACAAATATTAATTTATTACAATCCAAAATCTCATGAAAAAAGATGATCTCCCTGCCCCTGCCTCTTTCCATCTCGCCTTTCAAGAAACCACTGTTTCTCCTGGCAGTACCAGCCCAGAAGTGAGCATTTTGCAGGGGCCCTTGGATACAACTTCATCCACACAGATCAATCTTTCCCTATAGATAATTTCAACTTGAATGTAAGGATCTTAGGGAAGCCTTCAAATCCTTTTGCTACACTGCTGAACTGCGGGGGTTTTGATGTAAAGATGGTGCCTAACTATACCTCAAGGGACGTCTATGAGAATTTTTAAAGACTCCTGATGATGAAGGCCAACCATTATTGTCTCTATTTTCTTCAGATCTCAACAGGACTGTACTTATTGCTCTCTAATCTGCAGCATAACATGCTCTATTGAAGTAATATGGCACAGAAATACACATTTTCCTGTACTGAGTGAATTGGAAAATCATGCGTTTTTAATTAGCTGTGAAAGAACACTACAGCAGCTGGTACGACAAAGCATATGAAAAAACTTGCCTTGCTTTGGCTTTGCACTTGAGGAGTCAAATAGTTAAGTGCCTGCTTTTCTACAATGAGTGATGAATGTGAATTATGTGGATTGGAGAAGGCATGGGGTTTTAAACACAGGCTCTTCCCATTTCACTTCAGTGCTGCCGGGTGGCTGCTAATTTACTCTTGCTCTATTGCCTGTTTCTGGATCATTACTGAAACTGTGTTAGTCATAGGCTCCCTGAGATGTTTTACAACATTTCTTGAATAACAGACAGCTGGTGTACAATGAGAGCACACCATACAGGCTCCAGTCCTCCTTATACTCACTTGTACGCTCCTGGGCAGGGAAGGGCAAAACAGAAGCCTGCAGAAAATCTCTGGGGAGAAAGAAGGAGGCATCTCCAGAGCAGAATTTCCACCTCCTCGTAGTTCTGTAAACTGCTCTGCTCCAAAAGAAAGAGAGAAGGGATTGCAGGTGGCCAGGTGGTAAGTTTCCCTCCCCTGAGTCTCTCATTTGGCTTCTGTGATGGAGAAGCTAAGAAGCAATGCCAAGTGTGCTCAGTTAATATTTCTTGAAGCTGTACAGATTTGTCTCACTTGTTCTGTATTGCTCATTTTAGGAGGGCACAAACTTCCACTCAGGCTTCAGCTTTCCAGCAATCAGCAATAGCTGCACTCAGATGAAAGGGTTGCTGCGCAAAAGCACTGAAGAATGGGATGGGCAAGCAATGAATATTAACAACAAATTAATATTTTCTGTGTTATGCCACAGTTTGGTCTCAGCCTTTCTAAGTATATACAAACAACTTTCACATTACCCTCTGCTTAATTAATGGTTATGCGGACTAAAATAAATTTAAAGTTTTACATGTTTTTTTTTTCCCTCCTCACTATCACTCTCAGGTTCTCATCTATTCAAAACTGGTAGTGCTTACTAAAGCTTAGTCAGGCTTGAGTTCCCTTCAGCATCCAACATCACCACTCACAGTTAGCACTACCATACTATTATGATACCATGGAAATGGAAGATATATAAAAGTGCTAAATAGCCAGCATTATTTATTGTTATCAAAATTATGTAATCTTCAAGATGTGTGCATATCAACCTTAAGGCTCTAGAAATGAGTCACTTTTTTATCATATTTACACAGTTTCATGTATCATGTTCTGGGTACTTTTGTGAAGGGTTTCTATGTTTTGATAACTAATCTGATGTTATTACAGAACACTTTGCCAAAGTGCTCAAATCCTGGCTAACATTGCAGCCACATCACGGCAGACTGGCTATCCGTATACTTACTTTGGTATACCTCCCGGATTGATTGCTCTAAAGCCTTTTCTCCTCCTCCCAATTTCTGCACAAGCCACTACACTTTCAAAATGCTCCTATAGATTTTTTTCTAACAAACATAATGAAAAGTGAATTATTTAATATAAGTACCAAATGCATACTCTTTGAAAAATTTCCAGGCCAATGATAAAAAAAATATTACCTGCATCCTAAAGGTGGAGTTGCATGAATTAGCACAGTGTTGATTTATCTCTGTTGCAATGTGAAGAAGTATCCTTTCCAGCTCATTTGATACTCCACTGGAGAATTTCCTCAATGTGTTCTCTATATGAGAACTGGACTCAATCAATTCCCATTAGTGAGAAAGCTGTCCCTGGAAAAAAAAAAAAAGTTTCAACTCACCATAGCAGAAATACCATTTCATTTTTTTACATCTGGCAAAAATGAAATTTGGCTTAAGCAGATTAAGTAACTCAAGTGTGGCGATACTAAGCATAGGTGAATGGGTATTTGACTATTTCAAAATTAACTTTTGGTCCCCCAAAACTACTGAACTTCATTCTTCCAGGCCTTTTCCAAAACTGCATCAAATAAGCCAGTAGATGTGCTGACTTTTCCCCATATAGTACATACACAACACCATAGGTGGCTGTTTACAGAGATCCTCCAGTTGCACTTGCAAATTCACCTATAGAGATACAGTAGGCTGACCTCGGCCAGCTGCCAGGCACCCACCCGGCTGCCATCTTAATCCGCCTCCTCAACAGGAAAGGAGGAGACAATAAAACAAAAAGCTTGCAGGTCAGGACAGAGAGGTCACTCATCAATTACACTCACAGGCAAAACAGACCTGACTTCACGAAAAGGCATTTAATTTATTGTAAATTAATAACTGAGTTGGATGTTGAGAAACAAAGACAAAAACTAAAACACCTTCCCCACACCCTTCATCCTTTTTTCCCAGGCTCAACCTCACTCCTTCATTTCCAGCTGCTCTACCTTCCACCCCAGCCTCAGGCAGCACAGGGGGACGGGGCCAGGAGCTGTGGTCAGTCCAGGTCAGCTCCTCTCTGCCACTTTGTCCTCCTTGCGCTGCTCCCTGCTCCAGCTCGGGGCCTCCACCGGCTGCTGTCCTTCGGGATGAAACTGCTCCAGTCCAGGCTCTCTGTGGGCCACAGGTCCTTCAGGACATGTCCACCTGCTGCAGTCTGGTCCTCCCCAGGAGCTGCAGGGGAAACCCTGCTCCAGTGCCTGGAGCACCTCCTGTTCTCACCTTGCTGTTTACATTGTTGTTTCTCACAGTTTTAAAAAATTTTAAAGTGTTTTTCCCTTTCCGAAACATGCTTTCCCTGAGGTGCCCACCACCATGCCCTGTGGTGAGGCCTTTTTGGAGCCGGCTGGAACCAGTTGTGCCCGGCACGGGGCAGCCCAGGCCGCTCCTCACAGAGGCCGCCCTGCAGCCACCAGCCCCCATCAGCACCATGCCACCAACACCTGACATGAGGTAAATAGAGCCCTAAATGCATAGTTTGACACATCTTACAAGTGTGTGACGTATTCTTAAAAGCATTTGAAGTACGTTAAATGAATTTTAAAGGGACATGGCTATCTAGATACTTGGAAGTAATGGAGCTTGGCCTACACATTTCCGGTGTGCATTGGGTGTTCACACCATGCACTGTAATAATAACTAACGTTTATTTTTACAACTGAGACTCAATTAAAATATGTACTTCAAGACCTGAACCTTACCAACCTGAATATTCAGAAAGGTTTTTTTATCAGTTTAAAGTATTTGGTCATAAATGCTTAGAAATTTATGCTGAGCAACACAATCTGGCCTCTGATTTCTGCCTGGCCAGCCCTCTCCCAGCTTGTCTGTTACTGTTTCACCGCCTACATCTGATTGATGGTGCTTCAGTACTTTAAAGTCTGAGATTAATGATCAGCTTCCCATGTCTTGGTCACTTGATTTTGAAGGAAGGAGTGTGATTTGAATTGTGGAGGTTAAAAAAGGAAAATATTTTTCTTGTCTTGCGATGGCTGAAAGGTCATTCTTGAGCACAAGGGGTTTAAATAATTTATCGTGAGCTACTGAGTCATAGCAGAGTTACTGATCTGTCTTTTACTATGGTGACATTCTATTTTTTCAACTCTGTATTTTTTTATTCTGTGGTAGGATTAAATAGCTCTCAATCTGCAGCTATCAGAAATGTTTAAGTACACTGCAACTGCATAACAATGCATCAGACCTGTACCTTTCATAGCCTGACTAACAGAGAAGTGCCTTGATGGGACTACCTGCTAAAAAGAAGTGTTTTGCTTGGGAACAGCATGCCTCTATCAGCTTTGAGGATGTAATTCATTTTCTAAGTAGCCTGAGCATACTCACTTTGCAACAGGATACGATTTGAGACTCCAAAGCTGATCTTTTTGCATTTCTGCATTGGCACTGAGACTTTTTATATCTCATTAAACTTGTCTTCTTTATTTTGCATGCTTCATTGTTCTGTGCAGTCTAGGGGGTTGATATATTCCTTATTATGTCTTTTAGTAACTCTGAAGAGTTGCTTAGGATTTAAAATAATTCTCATGGCTGCTAGTATTTCACAAATTTCACTTTGTCTTCAAGACAAATATAAAAATATTTTTGGTTTTGCCACCTAGCTTAAAATATTTGTATGTACTGAAGACATTCTGGATCATACTCCCTGAGAGAATATGGAAGTTTGGCCCCTTGAAAAGTGTATCTACCAAAATGTCTTTCCAGCTTCTGACTGCTTGGATTGCAATACCTTCCTTCACCATAACTGCAAATGCTTCTAGTTGCTGTGTAAAACAGTCAGAACACCTTTCCTCAAGAAAGACTGCACAATCCTCCTCTTCTCCCTGCTTCTTTTTCCTTGTCTCTTCTTTTGACCCCAAACAATGATTATGAACAGGATCTAAGGCCTCTGTGGGGATATGGGTCTCATTCTGAGGTCCACTTGGCAAAATTTCTGTAGTTCAAGAGAAGATGAGTAGTGTAGCAGCATTGTCATATAAAATAAAAAGTAGAGGAAAAAAAAAACCCATGTTAAAAAGGAAAGGAAACACTAGATCCTGTCATGAAGCTGTCGGGCTCCAGGCAGAGCTAGCCCCTATGTTGTCTGTGTTTTGGTGACATAGCCTAGTTGAGGACAGCAATTCTTGTAGGTCCCTCTGGGTGGGCAAGGGGTCCATGGGCTGCCACAGATTTCCACCCTTCCAGCTCTGCAGCCGAACTGCCCCTTTGAGTGCCCCAGTATCTTTCCTCACGTAGTTTCCCTTCACCTGTCCTGCCCAGGCTGAGCTACAGCAGAGTCTGTTCCCTCAGCACAGAAAGAGGTAGAAGCCAAAAACAAGCACGGTAAAAGAATATGGTAAATCATAACACTGAAAATGAGCTATGGAAAATCTTGTTTTAAAAGGGAAGAGCTGCTGCCACAAAGACTGTACACTCAGGTTGTACTTCTACTGGCATTAACAGGTGCCAGAGGAGGAAGGCAGTGTATATGTGTTTTTGTTGTGTTACATTAAGAAAGGCAATTTCATTTCATCTTACCTTATTGTTAGATCTGCTATTGCTATTCCATCCAGTGCAAAATTTGGGAATAATGATATTGAGCTTACAAAGGTATTCAAAGGATTAACTGTTTTGGAAGTGTTCCCTGTTACTTAAAATCAAAGCATTATAAAATCAAATTATTATGTTACTAAATAATAAGCCTGAAACTTGAATTTCAGTCCTGACTAGACCAGTTTTATGTAGACAAGTCTCCATCTGAACATAATTTTCTGCTCCTATATGTTTTTCTCACAAGCAGTCAGATGTTATATCCAATAATGTTTGAAATAATCTATCCCTTTGGAAAATTGTGAACCACTGTCATCCTGAGTGGACATTCTCTGAAACCATTATGAAATGTGAATGAAATGGTATTCTCTAGATTTATTAAACAGTAGAAAACTCCACTAATTATATCTCATTTTTTCAGATGCGCTTAGTGATTGGCCTCAGTGACGACCTTGATCATCAGCCAGTAACATGATTTTGATTTTTCTTGCACTACAAGGATCACCTGGCTTTATGGAGTGGTCTATGGTTTGCACTGATTTACATGATGGAAAATCAGATAAAATGCAGCATGAGTAGATTGTGCCAGACTAACCTGATCCCTTTTTTTTAGACAAGATAAATAATTTTCTTGACAAGGGTAATTCTGCAGACTTGATCTATTTGGAGCTCAGTAAAGCTTTTGGCACAGTGACACATGGGGAATTGTTAGTTAAGCTGAAGAGGATGAGGATTAGTACAAGAGTGTCAATACAGTAAGGCATGGGCCAAAGGAGAGACAATGAGGTGTGTTGTGCTAACAAACCATTGGGCTAGGTGGATACTGCTGGTGAAATTCCTCAAGGAGCAGCAGTTGCTCAGCCTTGGCCAAAAGGAGGGATCTGACAGCTGAGGCTGTTGGTGAGATGATGTTCAGAGGTGCTGCCAATGCTGACTGACAAGTATCATGTGATTGGATAAAAACCATAGAGTGTCCGTAAGGTCACAGTAAGGCATAAAGTGAGAAATAAAGTGAGGCAAAATAGAAAACAGAAACAGAAGAAGCAAAAGAAATACTTGACGTTACTATTTGGCTAGAGGGTAACCATCAGCCAGCAATGTGATGGAGTGGTGAAAACAGCAAGTTGAGCACCAGTTCAGGCACTCTCACTACTTCTGAGCTCTTTCTAACTGGTCATATTTAGTACTTCATCTAAAACTGGTATATAATTTCACTCATATTGAAGAAAACTCTACTCAAAAATAAATATGACACACAAATGTAGCTTGGATAAGAAGAGAAGAGGACCTGTGTTACAAAACAAGACTAGGAAAGCACAGATTTAGCCTAGCAAAACTATGGAGGGGGCATTATAAAGACCTTAAAACACAGGAGAACGGTGAGCTAGCTTAAGTCAAGGACAGTGTTACCAGGAAAGACAAATGAGGATAAAGTATTCAGAAATAAATTGAGGCTTAAAATTAGAAGTTCTTAACTATTACAGATAGGAGGTTCTGCCGTTCCAAAGGAGCAAAAAGGGAGGGAGCAAAAAGTAAAAGATAATAATCTGAACTTCTGAATTAAACTATGTGATTCCTGATTCCATGTGATGAATGACGCCATGGATGAGGAAGTGGTATTGCCTGAGAAGGTCTTTCAAGGATAACTTCAAAGAGTGCTCAATAGAGATAAAACTGAGTAGATTTTCTAACGAGCTTGTCTGGATCTTACCTGCAAACACACAACTGCAGAGCATCCGGAGGACGATTGTAGAGACTCTGCGAACAGCAGTGGCACGCGCACAGGCACGAATAGTGCAGGAGGCCAAGGATGCAGAATCAGCATCAGCAAAGAAAAGGCTGCAAATTCAGTGGTCCTCGATGTGTAACAAAAAGTGTGTGTTGTGCATCAGCTTATCCAGTCACCCAGCCACATGGTGCTCACTTGTACGTCCCCACCTTTCTTGCAGCGCTGTTCTCTGCGAGGGCTGGCATGCCCATGGCGACTTGGTCTGGATCCTCCAGGGCATCCCACACAGCAGGTAAGTTCTACGTTGTTCAGTGAGAGGAGAAATAAATCAAGACAATGAGAGATGTGCAGCTTCTGATGCCAGATTTGCTTATTATTCACAGAGATACCTCATGAAAGATAACCAAGTAATATTTCCTAGTTAAAAAAACCCCAAAGCAACAGTCTTCTAATTAATCTTCAACTCTGTCCCTTCTTAAGAACATATTGTAAAGACCTGTATTATACCTAAGAGCTGTACTATGCAGGTTTGAGCATCTGGTCTCTGCTCAGCCAGAGATCTTGTTAAAGTCAATGGATTTTTTTTTCTGTAAAGGGTATTATTTAGCAGTGTCACTGCAAAATTTATTCCCCTACCTTAGGCTTCCCTAAACAGTTCCTTGACTGTCTTGACACTTACTTCTTTATACAAGACATTATCCAATATGTGTTTTCTAGGATCATTGATTTTAATGTGTATACGCTTGCTTTAAAGGCTCATTTTCCATGACTCAAGGTTAAATATATTTATGGCACACAACTGTACTAGGTAACTGAGCCCTGATTTATAAAGTATTGATATGTGTCTTAAAGCAAGGCAAGCTCAAAGCCAAGTCAATCTCAGCTTGCTTTGAATCTTAAAAATTGTATTTTCTAAATTACATTCTGCATTATATACATAGATGATTTTTGCCACAGCCACAGAAACTAATGAGGTTATGGTAGATACGAAGCTACGTATTTTTTGACCCTGGTCTAATCATACTGTGATTTACCATTTCGGATTTCCACACACTTCCCCCCACCACAGGAATGCTCCATATCCACCTCAACCTGAGATCATCTCAGCTGTATTTTGTCTGCTTGCAACTGGGAAGCCCATAAGCAAATGTAACAGCTAATACAAGAGAGAAAGTTGAAAAGATGGTCAAATTATGTAGGATTTTTTTTCAGCTGTAGCTTCAATAGCATAAAAGAAATACACTATTTCTAATATAATCTTAAAAAACTGAGGTGCATCCTGTGACCTCATTTCCGACGTGCAGGGGTGCTGAGCTCTCAGCAGCGGGGGTGTAGAAACTCCAAGGACAACCCACGCAATGAAGGGTCACCTAGACAACTCAGTCACTGGGTCTCTCAGCTGTTCTGAAACCCCAGCCTAGTGATACAGGGTACAGAGTTATTTCTGACGCTATTTATAGACACAAGGTAAAAGGAAAAGCAGTAAAGCAAAAGTATGCAGAGCTCAAGAACAGAGGAATCTTTGCACACCAAAAACTCTTGATTTTTTATATGTAATTTTTTTTTTGCCTTTTTCGTCCCATAGGTATTTTTAGAGTGTTGTATATTACTCATTGAATACATCAAAATGAGCAGGTTCCTAATTTATTTTATAAGAGTTGAAAATTTAGTATGCAAAATTTTATATATTCCTTTACAGGCTCTGGACACAACTACTTGTCACTAAGGATCCGATGGCGCATTCTGAGAAAATCCTGGCATCAGGGTGTAGGACGCAGCCCCTGGCATGAGTGGCTGTAGCACACGGTTGGCATTGGAGCGGTGCAAAGGGTGAAGGAGCCCAGCCACCCAGGGCTGGCTGCAGTTCGGCAGCAGAGGAAGGGACCTCTCACGGGCAGGTAACCCTTCTTCACTGAACGTGTGAGGTGCAAGATGAACCCCACGTTTGGAAACTTTCTTTCTGAAGGTAGCAGATAATTGAAATAATATTACTTCTAGAAATTAACAGAGAATTAGAACCCTCCAAAGTATACATTGCTGGTTTATTTACATTTTCCAGAGCACCAGTTTGTAAACTTCTGTCTTGCATGTTACTGAGAAATACACCAGCAGGCAAACAAAACACACCCCGCTCCCTTCTGCCATAGCAACTTTACGGCAACCAACACGGACGGCAAAAAGGAGTGCTAAATTCTGAACTTCCTTTGTGTTGAAGGATTTCAAGTTAAATTTATTAATCTTTTACGACAGAAGAAACAGGCAAGCGTGAGGCACTTCAGTTTGCTGTAATAATTTATCACGTACATTTACAGAATCTTTTAAAATGCAAAAGATTTCCCATGTTCTTCTGATTTGGCATGTTTTAATTGTGCGTAGGCATATCTTAATACATTATTTGGCTTTCTGTGAGTTCATAGCATGCCCTGATTAGCTGAAAGGAGAGAATATTTTAAGCAGGTCTTTTGAAAGATTGCTAGAAATGAACCTCAACACCATATCAGTATATATTGCTGAGCTATATGGTGGTATGTGACCTGGTTGATGTTATGTGCCCCATGAACGGCATTTTTAATATGCAACGCAAAATTATTTACTTTCCAGAAGCAGGACCACAATCTTCAAGCAACAGCTGCTCATGTGTCTCAATTAAAACCAATAAAAATAGATTAAAAAAAAAAAAAGAAAAGAAAAAAAAAGAGAAGAGACCATCGCAGACCAGTGGAAGACTTCCCCACACCATCTCATTTTCTGTGAGTGATTTCTACTCCGCAGGCAGTGCGCAAGGGCAGGGGACGGTTTTTGGCAAACCTCCGTTTCCAACTCCCCAAACCCCGAGGCAGGGGCCGCTGGCGGATCCCCGCCCGCCC